>ONZP01000040.1:0-70818 GCA_900312805.1 Fusarium torulosum | reverse complement strand
GGTATCCCCACCCGTTACGGAAACTGCCCCGCCCAGTGGAAGGCTTTCTGGGACCAGACCGGCAAGCAGTGGGCTTCCGGTGGTTTCTGGGGCAAGATGGCCGGTATCTTCGTCTCTACCGCTTCCCAGGGCGGTGGCCAGGAGACTACTGCTCAGAACGCCATCTCCACCCTCACCCATCACGGCATCATCTACGTTCCCTTCGGTTACGCCAAGGCATTCGGCCAGCTGACCGACCTCTCTGAGGTTCGCGGTGGCAGCGCCTGGGGTGCCGGTACCTTCGCCGGTGCTGATGGCTCCCGCCAGCCCTCCGCCAAGGAGCTCGAGATCGCTCAGATCCAGGGAGAGAACTTCTACCAGACTGTTGCCAAGTTCACTGGTTGACTGCATGGCAGCAGCCAAGCCGAGGCTGCACCAGTGGTGACACAAAACACCAAGCCTGCCGAGGCTAAAAAAGAAACTGCACCTCAGCCGGACAACAAGGGACCCCAAGAGCTCAAGGAGGTCAAGGAAGGTCCCTGTGGACTGCCCGCGAAGTGTGTCGTCCAATAAACGAGTCGAACGATAATGGAATGCGTTGCTTAGAATCAATACAAAACATGTTAACAATCATTGTATACAACGCTTACTATGTGATACGCTGCCAAATAATAATGCAACCCGAAGTCGACCCATTGAACCCTCTCACAAGGCCATGCCAACAAACGATTGAGAGCCCCTCCTTATCTTAACCCTTACTTCTTCATGACACAAATATCATCCAGGCATTCGACGGTCTCATCATTGATGTGTAGCTCAGTGTATCCTCTCACCATATCGTCGAGCATAGCGTAGACATACTCCCTTGGAGAATATCCGCTTATTATGTTGTATGGTAGCCTTGGGTCAACCTTGACCAGATCGCACGAGTCCTCATCGGCGGCTATTAGAGCAATCTCTGAAAGGTTCTCCAGTATGTATAGCCCGCCTGGCGAAACCGAATCCCAATACCTCGAGAGCCCTGTGACTCGTTTGTGCATTGAGAATAAGCCCCTATCAATGACTATGTCATATTGAAGGCGGCGTCTTTTGGGATGAAATCCGATAAATTGGGCTTCCAGTTTATCGACGTAGATTTGAGCTGTTGGGTCTTGCCTCTCGAACCTTTCCACGCATTCAGAGTCGACTTCGATCACATCTAGCTCGACGCCAGGTAGTAATGTCCGCCATGTGTAATATGACGCTCCAAGTTCCTTGTCCTGACGTTGGGATGTCAGCTAAGATGCATGCTGGGATGGAAATGATACCCCTACCACATTGCACCCAAGTCCAATCAGGAGTATCTCCACAGGTTTTCCCTGTAGGGGCTGGATATACTTTTCCATCATGGAATCAATGTCTTTGATGCTTTTTGGGTGGAGCTTGGGTTTTAGTGGGGGCGGGAGCGGCAGGTATTCTGCAATGCTGTTGAGTCTGATGTTGCAAGGTGCCTATTTAGTATGCGGAAACATTTTTGGGGGGAAGGCCTCTGAAACTCACCCGTTCCATCTGACGTCTGGCTTGCACAAAATGGCAAACCAGTTGCCATGTGGTATTCTGCAGAGTAACGGAGTGATAGGACTCCATAACTGGTTGAGGAGCATGAAAACCATCAGGAGACCGACAAACCTCGCTAAAAGCCAGGACATCTTTCCATGTGATCTTTCGGTGCGCGAGAAGACCATTATGAATCTGTTGCCAATGTACCTTTGGGGCCTAAAATAATGGTAATCGAGGTAGATATATGTTTTCGTTGATGAATGCTCTTGGCTAAGAAGATGTGCTGTAATGAAGTTGAAAAGAAATGAAAGCGTGTATTCAATAAAAGTTTATAAGAGAGGGATTCATCTTAACAAAGAGGCAAGCGCAATGGTATGGTGTAACTACCTTCTAACTTATATATGTAGGAAACCGCGGCCAGCGCAAAATGCTCCTGATATGTGCTGAGAATGGCGTATTTTCTCTAGTATTCGTTACCAAAGGAAAGAACAAAGGGTATTTCCGTCCAATGTATTCTTATTCTCTAATTATTACCTAGGTATGCTTGACGTTCCATACACAAGCCAGACCGCGATTCCAACTTCACGGCGTCTTCTACTTTCGAAAGAGGTTTGTCCTTGATCCCTGTGGGTTATCCTGCAATTCGCCGTCATAAACCTTGGCTCGCTCATCTTGAACAGGTCCTGCGACTTGAATCTCGCCTCGATATATCTCAATAACGTTTACCAACGGGAGGATGAGGAGTAACATCGAGAGCAGCTGCCCGAAACTCCAAACGGTCTCGCCTTGGTCTTTGAGATCGATCGATGGGTTGCCGAATGCCTGCGACAGCAGGATGATACGAATCGCGGCGCCAACGGCAATAGCTGTCATCAAAGCCAAACCGACAATCTGGATCATCTTGTAGAATCTTTGCTGCTTGCTGTGAAGATACCAAGTAGCTATGCCGAAGACAAGGCAGTTGCCGGCAATGACGACGATTGTGCCGACATAGGACAGTCCGGCGTTTGTTGCAGCCCCTTTACCGTCAACCTCCCAGACACAGGAGATTGGCAACGTCTTGTCATCCAATCCCTTAGAAACCCCCTCTAGAACGAAGACCCCGGAAACGCACGACAGCGCCAAGTTGACGAACATGAGAAACTGACGGAGCCATCGAATAACCCAGTCGCGGCGGTAGTCCTGCTTGAGGGCCAGCAGTGTTGCGTTGTGAGTCGCCATGGAAAGAAGAGACAGCATCCATATGAGGAAGAAGTGATAGGGCACGAGGCTGTTCATTTTGGCCAGCCCAACACTCTGGATACCAATTCCCTGCATGATTTGAGAGTCGCTGTAGCCGTTAAGGAGTTTGCGCCGAATGACAGAGTCTCTGCCTCGCATTTCGGCAAAAATGACGCTGCTTGATAATACGATGGCGAGCAACGCTGTGATCATGAAGGACAACAATATCTATGGCGTTTCATTAGCAAGAGATGTCTCTCACATTGGGAACCGAAGCTTACACCAGCGCCTGCGACGCCCGCGTCGCTGGATGTTGGAGCGGTCGCATTCCGACTGCAGTCGGCCACTTCGAACAAGGCCATGATGGAAGCAAATGCGGAACGAGTTAATGAACGTCTGATGTACGCAAAGAAAAGATGGAAGGCATCACCAAGAGACAGAAACAGAAATCAAGGGTTCAAAGAGTGACTGGGGCACGAATGATTGTTATGACGTTTAAGCGCGGACCCCTGTTCGCCCTGTCATATGAAACAGGCCCTTTGTCGGGATCCGTGGGCGAGATTGCGGAGTCACTGGATGGCATTGCAAGTTGGCAATGAGGCAGTGTCCCAAGATATTTTTGGCCTGAATTTCGCCAGCGCATAATTATAGGCATTCCTCAGAATTGGGTGGTATTGATGCCTTGGTGGTAGACTGCCACAGAGCTGTCATCAGCCACCAGCCACCCTTCAGTTGCATATGTCATACCATCTTGCTCTGGGCACAACTGATCCTTTTTTGGTACTGTACCATCGACGTCTCGAATACAGTGGCAATCACTACAAACAAACCACTTGTTTCGAGATGAAATGATCGCATTCATTTCTTTCGCCCCGTACATCGCATACTTAGCTTCTTCATCGGCACTAATGCTAATGAAACGATTGACGATCACTTAATTCTACATCGCACCGACCAGTCCCAGTCTAGCCAGTCATTAGAACATTCTCCCGTCCCATCTGGCAAACAATTACAGTACAACGAACAGCATTCGTATCGTCTTTTGTTCGCGGTTATATATTTCCGCTGGAGGAGCCAATTGCAAAATATTCGAAGACTACGATGACCTAGGAGAGCGACACGCGAGCACTACCTCAGGTTCATCAACAGTTTCAATTGCCATGGCTTGAGGCTTGAGCAGCGGACATTGGTGAAGACCGACGTAACGTGTTCCCACCATTTCGATCGATTCCCGAAATTCTGGGGACATAACCGACCCGATCATGCCTCTTTCTTTTTGCCCAGATTAAAGAGGCACATACATCCCTGATAGAAAGCAAAGTCTCGGGTATTGGTGATGGCTCTCCAATAAAGTGTCAATTTTGTACATGACGTTTGCTCCCAAGAAAGTATGCACTCAATGACCGAGATAACTCATTTCCACACCCAAAGAGCTCTCAGATCCTTGCAGCCGCGGCATACATCTCTTACTTGCGGCCCATTGAGGAAACATCCTCCGACTACAACTCGGGCACAAAATGAAGCGAGAAGAGATGACTATTCCATCAAGCCGACCTCATGCGGAGCAACACCAAGTATGCTACCAACATGTCGCCAAAGGGAACTAGGCATACTTCACTTCTGCTGGACCGGTAGAGCAGTTTGCTGTATGCCAAGGTCATCTTTTTTCAGCTGTCTCTAACGCAAGTCAAAAGACAGACCAAAAGCTGACAGCAGCTCACATAAAGTGATCTATCAAGCAAGCAACGTCGATGCTTGATCCTGGCATGCAATGCAGATTCACCTGTCACGTTAAGGAAACGCTACTGATGGATTAAATGGGTGTGGGGGGCACAGCGACAGGACTCAAGGAGGCAGTGAGTTGCGGAGCCTTTGTTGGGTCACCATGGTCCAAGAAGGCAATGAGCGAGCCAAAGGATGCCCGGTGAGGTGCCCAAAATTGCGACATGCATGAAGAGAGGTGAATTCCTTGATGTGTTGGACTCACCCGCAGATGAACAAGGCCCAAATCCCAACTAGCTGGACCCGACAGTCTGGTATCACAACGTGATAGACTGATAGCGCCGCCCACCCACATGAGCCTTCCATTCACATGACAGAGAGCGTCAGTCGGGGACTCGTTCCGCTGCACCTTTGTGGATAATGTCTGGAGGTAGCTAATCGATGCGGCCGCCCGCCCAACCGTTCGTTGTGTCTCTTGTCAGGATAGTCTTTGGCTCTGGCTCTGGCCCGGTCCGGCCGTTCTTTGTCGCTTCGCTTCACTTGTGGCCTGGTCTGGCCAATGCAACATTGACTAGGATTAGTCCGATCTCTGCAATAAGCATATAGCGTCGCCTCGACTTGCAGCTACCTAGCAGGAAAAGTCTCTTGGGGTAGGGTGCGGGTTCATCTGGAGTATAATGTTGAACAGTTGGGTTGCGTGCACACGCGCCTTCTGCTGCCACCCGTTGAAGCAGAAATGATACCTGTTTTCCGAAGAAAGTGGCTTGATTCAGGTGTTGTGTCCTGAGACCAACAGACAAACACCCAAATCCCGGACAGATTAATATTGCAGCTTGACAGAATCTTCTCTCCTTACAATGCTGGTTGATGACCCACCGCGAGCGTCAATCACTGTTGTTGGTGTTGGACGAGTATTAACGGAAGCGAATTAGAAATCCTCCACCTAAGGAACTGCCTTTCTCAGCCTCTAAAGCACAACCAACAGAGACGATAAAGCTTGTTGGGTAGAGGGTGCACCACATCATCCTGGTCCGTCGGCCCATTTTCGATGTGAAAATACGGAAGTTGCTGCAGTTTGTTTGTTTCTTACTCGAGGCATGCATGATGTAGGTTGGTATTGAAATAGATGCATGTCATACAACCAACTCCGTGTCCCTTCTTCTTTCTTCTGGCCCTATAATTACTTATAGAGGCTGCATCGCTTCCGCAGAACTTTATCGAGATCACCCACACTTCTAAGCCCATATTCACTCGCCATGTTATCGCTTATCAGACAGCATCCTAGCTCATTTGATCCGTCTTTTGGGTTTGAACTTGATCGTCCATTATGTCCTCCTCAGAAGTGCTCGACGAGTCGTCCAACTTGGCACCCGGCACATCAGTTTTCCAAGCCATCTTTCATTGAGCGGCTCCCGAGGGACGTACAAAGGCTTATATTCTCTCATCTGGATTACCAGTCACTTATATTCCTATCGACGACGAACCGACACTTTCACCTCTCGGTAGACCCGCAACGTATAGCAACTCAGCAAGACAAGTTCGAGTTTGTCATGAGAGCAGCAAACAATTTCAAGAAGCATTGGCCCAGGGAGAATAAAAAGGACCGCCGACTTGGCAACTCGGAATGTTACTGGTGCTATCGCGTGCGGGCTCCGGAGCATTTTGACGTGCTTCAGGCAAAAACGGCTTACTTAGACCCCCGAGGACGAGTGGTATTGGATCAGGATGCGAGACCAGGGGACAAGCCTATAGCCCTGCGCCGGTTCTGCATTGATTGTGGGGTCAAGAACAAACTCCATGTGCCATTCGACTGCCTTGAGACAAAGACAGGTCAGGATCTCTGGATTTGCAAGTGTCGAGAGGTATGGCAGAAGCCGGATTGCCTACGGTGCCCAAACTGTTTTTCAAGTTGCCCGTTTACACAGAGGAGACGATTGAGTTAAATGACCATTGTCTGTTTGGCTTGTTGTTATTGTATGGGTCCAATGATTATTTGTGCCCTCGTTCTGCATATTGCATCAGGATCTAGGTGGCAAGCACTGTCGGAAACGGATGCATGCATACGAATATAAGTTTGCGGAAATGACGCTATAAGGATGTGACACGGCTATGCACGCTGAGGTTAGCCAGATCGAGTTATGCACGAGATGAATCTAGGTATCACTGTTGAGGAATTGGAGGGTTCCATCTGGGAACAAGAATAGTAAAGTGGTGGCTTTTTGAGCGGTAGTCATTTGCTGGAATGGGCTCTTTGTCTTTGGTTAATATTTTAGTTTTGGAGAATTGGCAGATTGCTCTATTGGGCTCTGGTGTTGAGAGATAGATCAAAATAAGCGTTCAATTTAATCATCAAGCAATATGGTATTGTATTATAGAGGGCCACATCGGCCATAACAATGCACCTAGACCAAGACATGCCATTTATTAGCAAATCCCTTTTGTTAGACTCCTTGTAGAATATAATCTTCAAAATTAGTCATCCCAGGAACTAAAGTCGTCTATTATCATCTGACCTCACGCGTTTCAGGGTCCGGATCGTACAATATCAGCCTTACCTCACCTTTCTTTGTGCCTAGTGCCAGGAGTAAACTATTCTTTTAGTCACATAAGTGAAGTGAAATTGGGAATGTTTCACCGCCGTGAATGGTTGGGGTCAATGGTTTGATGTGCTTTGCTGAATGTTTTGCTATTATTTGTTAGATGGTGGTATCATGTTGAAAGCAAGATATTAGGGAGCTTGGGATGGCACACCGACTTCTGAATTTCTTTGCTCTGTTTGACTTTATATATTACTTATAGCATGATCCTGATCTATTGAATTTACATTCGCATAGGTACTATCTATCTCCGTCGAACCTACAGATAACCATCAAGATATCCAACATATCAGACTTCAACACCACCAGTGACTGCGACCGTGACTACTTCACTCCAAGTCAGTGATTCACACTTGCCCTTGAACTGTTTCATAAAAGCGATCGAGAACTCGCTTTTGTTCCTTAATTTCTTTCTCTTTCCACAATCATCTACACGATCGTCTTAACTTCTATATCAACCTTACCTACCTCCTCACCTCTCTCTCTTATCATCACAGCTCGCCCGAAACAAAGAGAATGCATGATAACAATGATCAACCGCCCGATGAGCCAATCATCATCCCTATTCTAGCTTCTTTAAACATCGACGACATTCCAACCCTTGATCTTCAGATGACAGCGACGGCAAAGAGCGGCGACCGAATCAGTCCACACGACGTCGACGAGGCAGAGGTACAGACTTCCTCATGACAACTCATATACATAGTTAACAGGATTTCGTAGAACACCGAAGTTCTACAAAAGGATGATGTGCCTTCTGCAGCCAGTCCCAACGAGAAGCTCCTCTCATACGAAGATCAAGTGTTGGGAGAGCAGCCTCCAGTATCGCTAGACGCCGTTTCTACTGCAAATGGCAGTACTTCAGGTTCTGAGCCTGACTTTACTTCAGACTGGGAGTTTTCGACTGACGATGAAGACGAAGAAACCACCGATGAGTATGACACCCCAATATCACTACGAGAACGAGGGATATTGATCGAGGTTGTCTAGTTTGGTTCGCAGAGTTACAGCTCATCGCGGACAGCCATTTGAGAACGGTTACAATCGAAGTCGTCTTTTGGGTTCCTCCGAATCCCCATCGTACATCGCTCTCGACCCAGCTCCTCTACCCCTGACACCCTCGCCTACGATCGACATCATCTTCGAAAACGAACACTTTGCTGTAAAGCGCTCTAAGATTGCAGGTTGGGGAGCCTTCGCCGTCCGAGAACTCAAGCGCGGAGACAGAATTCTCGTGGAGAAGCCTCTGTTTACCGCCAACAGTACAACTCTTTTTAAGGAATTCGAAAAGCTGAGCCAGCCACTGCGCGAGATTGCTCTGGGACTACATGCGAATAGCTCTTGCAAACCGGGAACTCCGCAGATCAAAGCTGTCTGGACGACTAATTGGTAAGTTAAGGGGTAAGAAAAGAAATAGAGCTATGTTAATATGAACTGAAGCTTTTCGACAGGCGGTGGTGATGAGGCGGGACTGTTTCCAATTGCTTCACGATTCAATCATTCTTGCCATCCGAAGCAGAACGTGAACTATCGCTACAACAAGATTACCAATGTTCTCGGAATGGAAATCAGGGCTGATAGTATCGAGGCTGGTGAAGAGCTGACGATCTGTTATGGCCTTCTACGAACACCCGTGGATCTTTACTTCCGCTATGGTTTTGAATGTCGCTGTGGAGGATGTGCTGGCTTTTCGGAGGATGATTTGAAAGATATGTGGTAATTGGGAAGGGGAAGGGAGTTGGCGTTGAGGGATCTTTGACTAGTAAGAACGTGGGATAATGAGCTTGGCTATTGTCCTATTGATAAGCTGCGTTACTTTGAACAATAGAAGAGCTATCAATACTCATAGCTTGCATCTAGTTAGATATGGTTTGGTCAATGATGGCTCTTAGGTATCAAAGCAGTGGTCTTTGGTATTTAGAGGCTAGAAGGAAACCAGGCATAGCTCTTCTAAATACAAGGTTTGTAGCTACTGCTATCAGAAGACTCGTATTAAAAATCGAGGACTTTGGGCTGAAAAGTAAGGCCAGTCTAGCAAATTAGTTTAGTATAATACTAGGCTATCATTGAGACCTAGACATGTTGCTGTCTATTTTCTTGTCCACCACAGCATCATGTGTTAGTCACCGAGGAAATTACTTCTTTATCACTGAAGATAAAAATTTGTTGGGGATATGATATAAGTACTATCAAGAAGATATCCCTTCGAGTCAGAAGGAGTGCCACTTGGTAAATAGGCAAATACTGATACAGTATACATGTATGTCTTTGTTGCGCAGTAGAGATTATATTTAAGTCGATAGAAATTATCCCAAGTTCAAGCCGACGTTAATTAGTCCAAGCTGCAGGGGTACAGGATCTTACATCGCCTATCATCGGCGTGATTTGGATGAGTGGTTGCCTCGTCCTAAGCAGTGCTGAGCCACCTTTGAGCAACACCGTATGAGTCAATCACCGGCCAAACCCAAATCATTCGCAACATACAAAGCATAAGTATATTTATTGAGCTATAATTCCTCACTTAGCACATTCGTCTCTTCTTTATTGTCATTCTCTATAATTTGCTACACGCATCATCTACAGACTCCATCTTAATGCCTTTGACTTCCCAACACTACATTCATCTCCTTATCAGCAATTATTTACACTTACACGCAGACTGACTCGAAACTCAAACATTCGAGATTGACGATCATGGAATCATACACAATCTTGGAGGGACATCGTCCTTCCAGTGTGACAAAATGGTCATACTCACAGGATGAAGACTCTGGCCACGAGGTCTTCAACTTCACTTTTACCAAGCTTGTGCTGCGTCTTGAGCTCTCATCGGATCATCGCTCCATGATATCATGCAGGCTCATCGACACAGATGGTTCATTCAACAGAAAGACAATTGACCCTGTCCGGGAAGAAATACGCTGCATTATGAGATGTGTACTTGGCAGCAACGGATCCCTCCCAGTCAGAAATCACGACCTTGAGATAGCAATTCTCCAGGCCTTGGAAGCAATCCATGAGTTAGAGCTTGAGTTTAAGATCGAAGATGCTCGAAGAAGACGGAATCGCTATGGGAAAGGATGGGCAGCCGATGAAGTCTCGGACTGGAGCGAACTCATCAACAATCCTTACGGTCTTGACGTATCGACTATCCAGGACACAGCCTACTCGATCCTTGGCAAGACTCCCGAGGAACTCGTGGCTGAAATCCCCAAGGAATGGAGAATTATCCATGTGGAATCTGTTCTCCGCGGAGACTTTGTCAGCCGTTTCTGCGCCTATCGAGAGATGCTTCGCAGGAACATCCAGAACCCTGACACGATTCTTCGCGATAGACTCCCTCCTCACTCAAAGCTCGATGGTCGCGTTAGATCAAAGCTCAGCAAGGAAGACATCATCGAAGACATGCTTACTCCCCGTGTCACATACCACGGAACGCGCATCGACTTGGTGGCATCTATAGTTCGTCACGGTTTCAAGATGCCTGGGGACTTGGTAGATGGCCATGTTATCGCCTCACCACGATCAGGCATTGCCTATAATCGCGGCATTTACTCATCCCAGGCACCCTTCTACGCCTTGTCATTTGCAAGAGGCAGACAGACGACCCCCTTGGGCACGCTTCCCAGTATGAGGCTGTTTGTCTGCGCTACAGTCATGGGTCGTACATTATCAGGGGGGGCTGAAGTCCACGGCCCTTTAGTCGATGGCTTTGATGCGCACTTTGATGGACGATTTGAGTACATCGTCCATAACGAGCGGGCTATATTGCCCTGCTATGTCATCCACCTGGATCTTGGCTCCGAGGCAGCCAAACGAGCTCTGACGGAACTTCAGTCGAACCCCGAGGAGTTCTACAGTATTTCGAAGACCAAGAAGAGACCCGAGGCCAAGAGCACGGCGCCCGGAGATATTCGGCGAGAAAAGGAGGCGAGAAAGGCTGCGGCTATGAAGTGGTTCCCCTACGGCTTTGGTCCTGCTACTGGAACTAAATTTGTCGTTGAGGAGGTGGGTGATATCTCTGATGACGAGGAGGAATATGGGGAGTGGCAGGCTGATAAGCATGGATTCTCGAATACTTACATGAAAAACGCTGGAGTATGAGACGAGGAGGAAGAACAGCAGTATACCGTTGAGTATGATGATGATGGTAGCCCAATAAAGCGAAAGGGCTTGTTGATGGATCAGTACCAGCACATGACACATTCAGTATACAAGAAGTGAACGGGGAAAGACCTTGTCATAAGAATTATTGAGTACCATTGTAGCTTGTTGTATCTGTTTTCATCTAGTGTCCCAAACGCCATGCCATGCAACCCACGCCCACATCCAATAGTCTTACATCCCCTAATCCCAGTACCGAATCTCACCATCCATACCTGCCGTAACCACCTTACTCGTCTCTTGAGGGTGCCACTTGACGCTGGTGATGGCCTGGTTACCAGCCTTGAGCTTGTGGTACATCTTGCACGTCTTCCAGTCCCAGAAGCACACGTAACCGCCAGAGTCACCCGAAGCAAGGAACTGACCGTCAGGACTGCAGTCGAGGTCAATACCCAGACCGGCGTTGTTGTGACCGCGGTAGCTCTTCTTTCGGTTCTGTCGGAACTTGTCGTTTGCGCCGTAAACCAAGATTTGGTTGTCGGAGCTCTGGTATGCGACGTATTTGCCACTTGGGTGGGGAGCTGCACGCGTCATGGGGTACATATCCGGCTCAGCAATATATTTGATAGGAACGGGAATGTTGTAGTCCCATGCCCGGAGAGACTTGTCGTCGGAAGTTGTCATGAAGCGTCGGTTATCGTCAACAAACGTGATGGTGTTGATGGCCGCCAAATGGTGGTCATACTCCTGAACAACCTCGTTTGGTGTTCGAATATCAAACTGGACAATCTTCTTGTCCGACATACCAGCCAGAAACTCGTTTGCATGTTCAGGGTCAGGGTTGAACTTGATGACATGAGGAGTCTTGCCAGTTGTGAACTTGCTAATACAGACACCCTTCTCTGTATCCCAAAGCTTGATCATGCGGTCATAGGAGGAGGACAGGAACTGAGTCCCAGATGTGTTGAAGCAAATATCTGACAGAGCCTTTGAATGCCCAGAGTATGTTCGTAGCAACTCCCGCTCGTGGTACACATCGAAGATCTTGACAGTAGTATCGGCACTGGCTGATAGAAGCAAGTGTCCAGAAGTAGGGAAGAAGCGCAGCGCAGTAATCGCCTTGGTGTGGTTTTTCCAAGAGTGAATCTGCTTCTTGGGGATGAAATTGGTGACGCTTCCCACTTCTTTCCGAAGGTCGATGTCCAGGTCCAGGGGAACATGCATATAAGTTCTTCCCTGGTAATCGTACTCGGCGGATCCGTGGAATGTCGTCGTCTCGTCTCCCATCTCTTCTGCCTCCTTTCGTCGTTCCAACGCCTTTGTAGGTGCCTTGACGACTGTGCCACTCTCAACAACCTCTTCCTCCTCTTCAACGATCTCATATTCTTCATCGCTTGCTAGCTCCTCACCCTCTGCAACGACTTCGTATTCGGCCTTCTTGTATCGCGCCCAAGGTCCGACATAAGAGCCAGGACCTTCTGCAATTGTTGCACTACCCTTGCTCTCACGTCCAGCTCGTATCCTCGCAGCTTCTGCTTTCTGTTCTGCAGTCGATTGGTACTGGCGCTCGGGGCCACCTCGTCGCTCGATAGCGCGGTGCTTGCTTCGGAATGTGTGCTCGCTCAGATAAGTCTCCTCAGCGTATCCAGTTGGTACACTCTTGCGCTTCAAGACGTTGCTCTCATCCTTGAAAGGGTTCAACGGGCCAGCCTTTGGTCGCGATAGGTCTTCAGCTGAGTAAGGTACCACAGCGTGGTCAGGCTCAGCCTGTTCTCGGACAATAAGCGCATCCTGCGGCGCCATATTTGGCGGGTATTCGCCAAAGTCGGCCATGGTGATGGATTGGATGTCAATAATTGCGGGTAGATCGAAGTCGCAATACAGAGCCGAAGCTTCATGTAGGCGCGACTGCTTGTCGCGAAAACTAGAGGGTCACGTGATCATGATCGCATAACGCATCGGCGTCTTAAATTTAAAGCCCAGATCTTATACGAGGAAACTCTATCATGGGCTATACGTCATGGGTGAAGATAAAATTTATACAGTAATCCAAAGCATCAAAACTGGCTATTTTATTCGGTCATTCATCAATTATTACACCGGGCTGAACACTGAAGGATGACGAATGAGGTCAGCAAAAGCGATGCCTCAGTCTCCAACAGAACATGCCACCCATCGCCTTCATGAAGTAATCAACCAGAGCGCCAGCTGGCAAGATGCCAGGATATATACGCCAAGCCCGCCTCTTAAAAATACCATCATCAGTCTATACCATCTTCCACTCGTTATGTACTGCCATGGCAGTTTCATATCTTCTCGTCGCGTAACTGATCGACTCGGCTCTGGGTGTCAGCCGAGCTCGACCATCTGGGTAAATATTGCGATCTGTTCTATCTGACGTAGACAACGCCTAACATCGGTGATAATCGGATCACGGCTCAGTCGAGAGTTTAGCCATTTAGGAGGACTCGTCTCGGATAAGAGCAACAATCATGCTGTAGAGGTAGAAGAAGAACATGATAAGGTGGAAACCCAGCTTGAAGAAAGACTCCTGTTTTTGGTTAATACTGCGCTTTCACATGTGTGGAGCTATATTGCATACCTTCTTATGGACGTTGAGCTTGCGGAAGATTTCAGTCGCATCGAGGAGATGGGTGTTGTCAACGATCCTGGTTTCCGTTAGTTTATAATTCCTTTCTGAAAGGTTTATGAACGTACTTCTTGACGTTCCAGCCAAGGAGAGGCAAGTTGAGAATAAGAGGCACCCAGTAGCCGTTAATGAGGAAGAGGAAGGTCAAAAAACCATGCACAGCAGCCTCGGGGATGATGTAGGTGTTAAGTCGGTTGCAGAGGTCAATGGGGTTAATGTAGTCACTACAATCAAACGCAATTAGCTTTCGTCCCATACAACGTTTTTAACGTGCGGATCAAGGGTGCAAAGTTTTGGCATCCCAGGGAGTAGCAGGTAAAAAGGGCCGTAGAAGGCATACCATTCCAAATCGCTGTACATAATCGTGAAGAAGACCTGCAAAAAGAGGTTCACAGCGTTGATAAGCACCGACAGCAGAAACAACCAAGCTTCTCCGGACATCATGTTGGGCTAGAGTGTGCAGGAACGTTTGAGAGGTGGTGATCGAGTTGGGATGACGATGTCGGTCGAGGACAGCTGTTTGACAAGCTCTGTCACAAGCTGCGAAGCGCGGTACGAGGGATGATAAGCCTCGTGGAAGTCTGAGTCGCGAGTGGGTAGCTCAAGATTTCAATGTCGATATTAACGTCAACGGTGCCTTGCAGCGAAGTATTCTTAGTTGCAGAGGATGAGGGGAAACGTGGGAATAGCAGAGTTGAGAGGAGGAGAAATCTTGGTGGCGGGCAATGGGGATGGTGTGGAAGTGGTAACTAGTGGTAGCGGTGGTGAGTTCTGGTGGAGATGGTGGAGGTGGGGGGACTGGAGAGGTTAGGTTAGGTTCTCAGTTTAAAAACTACCTAGCGGGGATGATGGAAGCGGCGAAGAGCTCGACAGCCTGACAGGCGACAATTCCAGGGCACAATCTGGAAGCGGACAGCAAAACAATGGCCTAAAAACTCCCCCGTAGGCCCTGCAGGCCTTGCCTTGATCCCCTGTGCTGAAAACGCCCTCTCCGGCGGATGGCGTGGCCGATGGACGCCTGCATGTGGCTGAGAGGGCTGGAAAGACTCACTAAGGGCTTTGCAAAGGCAGGGTTTCTGCGATAGAAATTGACAGTGAGAGAGAGCCATTTGCGTCACTCTACAGACAAGTCTGCACCTGCATGGACCTTGACACGGACCTTGACAATGATGTAACGATGGACATTAGCCTGTCCTGGACACAAAGCTGATCGATGTAGATATCCACATTCAGTTGAATGACACACAGTCCACATGCTTCTGTATCACCAGACTGGCTTTTTGGATACCATAATTCATAGCTGGTTTTGACGTCCATAACATCAATTTTGATCTCATGTCTCAGTCAATGCTAGCCGTTATAATGCACCATCATTCAACCCACCATCACCCCGAAACTCCCCTAACAACATGGCATTGCCAAAACATTTCTTTCCTTCTTGATACAAACACCATCTGGCAGTCTAATCTATGCCTTTTGTTCTCCGTTCTCGGCGCCAGGCATCGGCACGGGACCGCCAGGAGAATCTGCCTGTCTTGCTGTCAGAATCTCGACACCATCTTCTGTGACAAGGAGAGTATGCTCTGTAGTACATATTAGCCTATGTTGTTGCCGCGCTTCCAAACTCAACTTACCGAACTGGGCCGTCATCTTGCCATCAATAGTGGTGCTGGTCCAGTTGTCGGGCCAAGTGATATCTCGGTACTTGCCCAGCGCAATCATGGGCTCAATAGTAAAGGTCAAGCCAGGCTTGCACTCGCCAACAGTCTTGTTCTTGGCGTAATGAGGAACGTTAGGAGGGCAGTGGAAAAGCTTGCCAACTCCATGACCACAGTAGGTTCGGATAACACTGCAGTTGTTCTGCTTGGCGTGCTTCTCGATGATGTTACCGAATTCGCGGATCAAGGTACCGGGCTTGACGGCCTTGATTGACTCCTCCAAACATTGTCGTGCTGTCTCAACTACGCGAACAGTGTCAGGGTCGGCCTTGGCCTTGTCTCCAATGTAATATGTCTCGTTCAAGTCCGCATGGTATCCCTCGTGGTACAGAGAAACATCGATGTTGAGAATATCGCCATCGAGGAGGACACGCTGGTCAGGAATACCGTGGCAGATGACCTCGTTAACGGATGTACAGCACGACTTGGGAAAGTTGTTGTAGTTCAAAGGCGAGGGGTATGACTGTTTTGTGGTCAGTAATCACACTGCGACTCCAGTAATTCAATCTGTTCGCAGAATAGTCCGCAATACATACGTTTCGCTCAATACACGCCTTGTGCACGATCTCGTCGATATAATCGGTCGTCACGCCGGGCTTGGCGGCGGCAGCGGCAATGTCGAGAACCTCGCGCGCAAGCCTGCAGCTCTTTCGCATAGCATCCTGACCCGCCTTGTCGAGGATTTCCATCTTATTACGGTTGGTGATGGAGCGGCTGTACCTGGGGTTGCCATCTTGCCACCACACAGGGTGAGGAATCGACTGAGGAAGGGTTCGGTGCGGCGAGAGAGGGTAGACGGGTCGCAGAGAGCCGGAGTACGGAAAGTTGGGGAACGGGTTGTAGTAGCCGGTAGCTGGATCTGGTGAGATTGCTTTCGGAGCTTTCAGGTGGTGGAGGATATTACTTTGCGATTTGTGCATTGTCTTGTGGATGCCCTGCGGTATTGTTAGCCGAGTTCGCTGTCGCATACCGATCAGACCACTTACCCAGTTTCTCTTGAAGCACTCCTGAGAACAGAAGAAGCTGTCCTTGACACCGAGCTTCAGGCAAGTAGGGCATTGTAGCGCTCCGGCGTCGTTCTCGCAGTCGGCGCCCATACACTGCTTCTTGGTGGGGGGATCAGCAGCCATTGTGTTGATGTCGAAGAGTGTATTCGGGGTATAGGAGGAAATAGTGCGCAAAGGATGTGCGAGTTCAAGAAATTATTACAAAAAAAGAAAGTGTTTGCTGGTTAACAATTCGGTGATCACGCAGCACTAAGCAGTGTTGTCTCGAAGTTGTCTGTCTCGTTGTGCAACTTTCAAACGAGAGCAAAAGATCGACTCGGCTCCATTTGCTGCAGGTTGATAAGCCTCGATAAGGGTAGTCACTAACAGTGGCCACTAACGCTTGGCGTCGGACTGAGGCTCGTCTAACAGAGAGGACCCTGGTACGATTTTATGCATTTTATGCTAGCCGAGGACTAACAGACGGTGCTAGCATGTTACTGAAAACGGTTCCGTTTTAGGCAAGTGGGGGTTTACGGCGCAACGGAGACTTGTGCAGCTAGTGGAGTGTACATGTGCATTGGAGTTGGCTGAGAGAAATATTGCCTGGTTGTGGATGTTGGGAGCGTAACTCGAAAGTTGAACACCACTTGAGAAATTTTGATCTAGATAGATACACCTCTTTATCTCAATGATTCAAGAGTTGAATGACTCTATACTTTTCAGTTGCGTTTGTTGAGCGCCTTCATAATGCTTACTCTTCTAAGATGTCGTGTAGTTTCTCCAAAGAAGCGAAGAAGGAAAGCGCATCAATGTCGACAAGACTTTATGAATTTCTCTTATATCATGAATGTCAAGACTCTTAACTTGCCTTGATCTCAGAGTTACGAACTACCCAAGAAGAAGCTGAATGGAGATAGATACTAGACCATAGACTTGCGGTCTTTCTATTGGCTCATAGTCAAATCTAAGTTACAGAACTAGACCTCTTCCTCTCGAAACTCATGCGGCAATTAGTTACATACTCAGACCATGTCAGAGCAACATGGAATGCCGGGGTGGGTAGGTGGTCTTGTGGGTGATTTTTGGCTTGTCTGACTCTGCTCTAATGGATAAAGTGGGTCACTACTTCCGGCCGGCCGCTATCGGTTTGATGCAACAATAGCAGCCGGCCCTATCGGGGCTTGGAGAGGTTCTCTATTTAGTATGACGGTCTCGAGGTCTCGCCAGCTCAGGACTTTTTTTTCCGCCTCCGTTCATCCTTGACAAACTCCAGGAACAAGATGGAGAAGCCTCAGAAGATTGTTGTTGTCGGTGCTGGTCCTGTGGGTTCGCTGGCGGCTTTGTATGCTGCTCAGAGGGGACATGAGGTTGAGGTTTATGAGTTGCGACCTGGTAAGTGGTATTATTTAATCATTCTCACAGAACATGGCATGTTGGCACATCGCGAAGCACTGAATATGGTTCCGGAAGGCCGGTGCATGTTCTTTGAAAATGTCTCAACCTGCGAATGCCATCATCGAGCTTTTTCATTAGAATTCTTCCTCATCCTAGTATTATCCTAGAGGGCGCTGAAACTGACTGGTCTAGACCTCCGGGATCCCAGCACTATCCCGCTCAACTTTACAAAATCTATCAACCTAGCCATCTCAGAGCGTGGAATCAATGCTATGCGCCATGCTGGCCAGCCGGGCCTACTCGATCATGTCATGTCGAATACAATTCCCATGACAGGGCGCATGATTCACGGTAGAGGCCCGACCGGAGCTCTGTTTGAGCAGTCGCAAGACTACGATGTCAACGGACGGGTATGCATAATTGCCTCATCTTTCAGTTCGCATGTGAAATTGACAAATTCTCAATAGGCAATTCACGCCATTGATCGGGCAGGCCTGAACAAGAGGTTGCTGGATATCCTGGATGATATGCCTAACGTCAAGTTATTTTTCAATCACAAGCTTACAGGCGCAGACTATCGCACTTGTCAGGCTTGGTTTGAGGTTACCGATGGAAAATCGTCAAAGGAGTCTCGTCCGCGAGAAATTGGCATTTCCTTCGACCTAATGATTGGCGCTGATGGTGCCCATTCTGCCGTTCGCTATCATCTCATGAAGTTCACCCGCATGAACTACCAACAGGAGTACATCGACACTCTGTGGTGCGAGTTCCAGCTCAAGCCTAAACAGACGGACAACACAGCCGATCCAATGGCCAAGTTTCGGATATCGCCTAATCACTTGCATATTTGGCCTGGCAAGGATTTCATGTTCATTGCTATTCCCAGTGATGTAAGTTCCTATTCAGCCTGTTCTCCACAATTGATTGACATCCTCAATTAGGACGGCTCATTCACATGCACGCTCTTTATGCCAAGCAAGGATTTCTCAGACCTCGAGAACAGCCCAGCCAACGTGCCATCCTTTTTCGACAGTCACTTCCCCGGCGTAACAGACTTAATACCAGGCGATGAGCTGATTGAGTCGTTCAACACAAATCCTCACCTACCGCTCATCAGTCTCAAGTGCAAGCCGTACCATTATGGCTCTTCGTGTGTTATCGTTGGTGATGCGGCTCATGCCATGGTGCCTTTTTACGGCCAAGGTATGAATGCCGGAATGGAGGACGTGCGAATTCTCTTTTCGATTCTGGATAAACATGCTCATATCGACGAATCCAATGATCCTGCCAACGAATCCTCGTCTGCATCTGGGCCAGCCTTTCAACGCTCACTTGCGTTGGCAGAGTACTCAGCGGTTCGTCCAGCTGATGCGCATGCGATCAATGACCTCGCTCTGCAGAACTATGTCGAGATGCGGTCATCTGTCTTGTCAAAACGCTATAGGCTACGAAAGTACCTCGAAGAGACGCTGAGCGTGTACTTCCCTCGCCTGGGCTGGCAAACAAAATACTCTCGTGTCAGTTTCAGCAACGAGGGCTACTTTGATGTCATCAACAGGAGTGACGCTCAAGGCAAGATATTAGTGAGAGGCTTCTTGGCTTTGATGGCCAGCCCATTCCTCGTCTCGACGGCCATATTTACTTACAAGTACCGGCGGTCAATCTCTGCCATGGTTAAGGCGATTCGACAGCTACCTTAAATTGAAGGCAGGCAGAAGATACATTCGAACTCACATATGGAGTACTCTCCTCACTTTCTTCATTAGAAAATTATGTGCTACTGCTCACTTACAGAAAAATGTTGGCTATCAATGGTCAAATTGTACTATAGAAAACAAGATCATGGTTATCAGGGCTTTAACCGATGTATCAAATGATAATAAAACTACATATTGTGTTATTCATAGAGCTTATCGAGACCATGCACAAAAATATTCAGCCCATAGTCAAACTTAGTCGTTTCATTTCATGATCCTATTATCAACCGTAGTACCATATCCAATACCTACACTGAATGAGACTTGCCCCACAAACTACTTCAGTATCAACCCTGATGTTAAATTCTTTTTCTACAACTATCTCAACTCATAGAAAATTGCGCTTTCCTTCTTTACTATAGACATACAGACACAGTATCTTTAGTTGAAGCCATGCACTAATCCGGTCTTATGCGCTTAGTGAGACCCGGGGCTTAGTCATGTTTTCCAGTCTTCTAAATTTTTGGCTGGATCTACAACGCCCTACGGAGACCTCATTGAGATCGAGATATAGGCTGGTACTCCGTCGCTCTGAACCCTCGACAATCAGCGGTGGAAGCTTCGGTTGCTCTCAATCGATTTGTGCCAATTGCAAATCTGGTCTCGCTCGCGGACGCTGAGGTGAGTTCGAGAGTCACCCCCCAGGAACCTCCGTGATAGGAGCTGTAAGAATGAATTGTTGACGAGAATTGTTTCATAATTAGATCTAGAAGGCTAGTTTGAAGAATACCACCGATTTCTACCGGATCCGAATCGACACAGCTCGCCTGCTCGAACCGCCCATCATGCCCTCCGTTACCAACATCGCGAACATGTGTTCGCATCTCCAGAACGCCTCAAAGGCCCGCCTGGGTATAACATCCGTCAAGAACTGCAAATACAACCTGCAACTCGCTCTCGCCCTGCACCGATCAGGTTTCTTCTCATCCGTCTACCGCTCCGGCCCTCATCCCCCCACTCTCGAACAGATGGTCTCCCAGGCCCCCGAGCCCGTCACAAACGCAAACGTCGCCACTATGCGCCTGTGGCTCGGCCTCAAGTACTGGGACGGTAAGCCTGTCCTCGGCAAGGCCAACGCTATCAGCACGCCGAAGCGTCTCATGACGGCCAACATCCAGGAGCTCGCCCGGCTCACAAGAGGGTTCCCAACAAAGGTGGACGGCGGCGTGGTACCGGGTCTAAATCTCGGCGAGTGCATGTTTGTATCGACATCGAAGGGCGTGCTGGAGGTGCGGGAGGCGCTCGCAAGAAAACAAGGTGGTTTATTGGTATGTCGAGTGTCATAAGCGTGAATGTTTGGAGGGATCTACTTGGGGGACTGGAGAAGCCTACGTGCTTCATGATACGATAAATAGTGAAGCTTGTATTGTGTAACTAGATTAAAGGTCCTGACGAGGACGGTTTTTGTATCAAAATCAAAATCAACATGAATAACTGTTTCTTGCCCAACAATTGTGTTTTGGCATCCCGCCGAATTGCTTGCGGGTGCTCTTCAAAGTATGTATGCGGTAAAATCACCATTCGCCTTCGCTTAAACAGGTATCTATACAACACAGCTCAAAAGTACATCGCCTTCTCCCCAGTAAATCGACAATCTTGTTTCTTCCACGATTTTTTCTTTAGTTTACTCAGTTTTGGTAACGCTTTCCGGCTCTTGCTTCTTCTCTTCGTCGCTCTTCTCTCCGGTGGTATCCTTCTCTTCGACGGCATCAGTGGCCTCTGCGTCTTCTTTGGTATCATTCTTGGTTGCAATATCGATCTCAGTGGTCTGCTTCTCGATAGTCTCGGTCTCGGCAGCCGGCTCGGTGTCCTTCTCCACCAGGGGAATGACTGTTTCCTCAGTCTCTGCTTCCGGCTCAGCGGTGGAAGTCTCGTTGGTTTCCTCTACAACAACAGGTTGCTGAGCAGAGCTCTCTTCAATCAAAGGAACAATATCCATGTTGTCAGTTGACTTGTCCGAGTCGGCAACAGGCTTCTCGGGGATATCGGTAGACTCTTCGGGCTCACTGGCGAGAGGCTTCTCGGCAGATTCCTCGCTCTTCTCAGTCGCGGCGGTTTCGGTGATTTCAACGGACTTTAGCTCTTCCTCGGCGGGTGTGACAGGTCGGGCCTCCGCCAACTTCTCCTCCTTAGCAGGCTCCTGGGAAACGCCTTGGGGTTCTTGTTTGGCGGTTTTTTTCTCAACAACGGCAGGCTCTGACTCGGATTTCTTCGAGTTTTGCGAAGCGTCGTTGGCTTGGATTTCCTCGGTGATCACGGGCACCTCAACGTTCTCCGATTTGGTAGGCTCAAATGCCTTTTCCTCGGCAGCAGTCTCGACTGTGTGACTATCATCTGAGGCAACTGAGCCAGATTTGGGCTTTGAGCCGGCTGGCTTTCGAGACGACTTCCTAGCACTTCCTGGGGCTTTAACACTGCTGTCGCGGGGTCTGGGGTCTGTTCCTGAGAACGATGGCCTCTTGGCCGTCTTCTTAGGTGGTGTAGTGGGCACTTTCTCAGCTGTCTTTGATGATGAAGCTGCTGTTGGTCGCATCATGCGGGCAAGGAAACTCTCGTCAACTGGTGCATCTTTCTTAGTTTGAGGCTGTTCCGAGGTCTTCTTGGGAGGAGGTCCCAGGCTTGGTCGTGAGCGGCCAACATTTGAAGGTTGTCGCTGGACTTTCTTAGCAGCACTAGCACCGGCTCCCGTCGAGCTGGCCCGACTTGCGGGACGAGCAGGGACGCCGAGGGTTTGAGAGCTAGCTGCAGGTCGACCTTGGCGGCCTGTCTTTGCTCCGGAGGCTGCAGTAGGAGCCATGAGAGACGCAGGAAGATGCACAGGCTTTGTAGGAGACTTGGGTTTAGGTTTGACAAAACCAGTATCACTAGTAGTAGGCTTCAATGGCTGAGGCTTCTTGCTCGTGGTGGCCACATTAGGGCGAGTAGCTGCTGGTGCTGGGGTGGTCCGGGACGCTGGTCTCGGCTCCTTCTTCCCGACTGGAGCAGTCTTCGGGGCAGACTTTGGCTCAGGCTTGTGTGTAGTACTCGCAGAAGGCTTCGTAGCAGTGGGCTTCGCAAGAGCAGGAGATTTTGCTGCAGGCTTGGTGGTAGCAGGCTTTGTCGAGATAGTGCTGGGTCGAGTCGCAGTCGTCTTCTTTGTAGCGGTAGTCTTCACAGGAGCGGTGGTCTTTGCGGTTACGTTGGAAGCTGGCTCCTTAACAGCAATGGCCTCAGGCTCGCCATTGGTAGCTGGAGGTGTGACAGGCTTGTTTTCTTTCTCTGGTTCCTTCTCTGGTTCCTTCTTTGGGGACACTACAGCGGGTTCTGCAGGCAGCAATGAAGGCGAAAGCTCCTCTTGGTCAACTTGCTTGTCCGGGTTGACACTTGGCTGATCAGTGACAGCTCCAATTTGCTCCGTTGGTGTCTTTGGAGGATCAATTGGTAGGCGAGGCGACTCAGGGATGGCCTCTTGGAAGAAGGGCTTATTTCCCCGGGGTGCATCTTCAAGGGATGCAGAAGGCTTGTCGGGGACGGTGGAAACGGATTCTGCGTCGGTGTCCATGCTTAATCGGCGACGGGATACACTAGATTCGTGGCTGGGGTTTCTTTGGAGACCTATCCTTCCGTCTTTCTCGATGGCAACGAAGCTTGTTCTCACTTTAGAAAGTGGTCGAGGTGATTCACTTCCGCTGGTACCTGTTGAGAAAGAAAACAGGTTTTGATCAGCAAGGGGTTGTTGAAGGGGGAAAGTGATGGAAGGACACGGTATGAATGACGCTGGGGAGCTAGTGTGGGCAATTCCAGGGCAGGTACAGCCAGAGCAAGCTTTTGATGGCTTGCTAGGTTTAAACGCTGCATGTCGCAACAGCTTTAAATGCTTATTGCGCCTGCCAGGCCATGCACCCTCGTTCGTGATATCGCGGGAGAATCGGTCGTACCTTGAACGGGAGTAGAGGCGCCAGATGATCGGCCTCTGTCGGGAGGGCTCGTGTCGCCTTTGTTCTCGAACATGGCGCGGAGGTTCTTAACCTGACTCATAGTTGCTGAGGGCTCGCGGAGCAAGACGCGACAAGTTGAGCTGAACAAGATACGGGTTGGGTCGGGAGACCTCGAGGCCTTTGAGTGTTTGTACTGTTCAGCAGGTTTAGGGTTGGACGTGTGTTGTGATGGAGATAAAAGATGGACTTGGGGATTTGGGATGGGACGAGAGGCTGTTTAGCTGGTTATGAGCGGCGTCGTACAAGGAGACAGGGTACCTTGCTCCTGGAGGTAGGTACATCAGACAGACGGGCTCCTCAGGTCAGGTCAGGCACAGGCACAAGGCACAGGCCGTTAGTGGATTGAGGGGCGAGCCGACCATCAAACAAGGGGTACACGCTGGAGATGGCCTAGCGAAGTACTGCAGGAGGCGTTTCAGCAGTCGTGGAATACCTTCCAGTGGATGTATTCCACGGGGCCCGAGCCTAGGTTAGTTCGGTAGGTGGAGGTGGGTGTCCCGTGGGCTTCTGCTGCGCTGGACTGTTGCAGAATAATAGGGGTCAGGATGGCACAGGTCCAGGAGCGAGACGAAGCCTATGATACTTCATGAGCAGGTAGGTAGATGAGTACCCGGTACTATACATTATCGAGTAGGTTGGTCACCAGGCAACTTGAGTAGGCTCAGCAACCAACTAACTCATTCCATGTCGGTAAGGCCAATCACTACTCTCGGCAACTACACATGATCTCAAATCACCCAGAGAATGCCATTGTCAAACAACCAGTGAATAACTCATAGTTACTGAGGCAGTGAAGAAGCCAGTTGCTCGGTGACATTGACTAGGTAGGTAGGTAATTAATTGACTGGATGGATCCAGGTATGGGCGGTGTTCAGACAAGGATCCAGTCGAAATGAGGTACTCGATGGATCTCGTTCAATTCAGGCTTAGCCAGGGACCAAGTAAATTGCCATCATGAGAAAGAAAAGAAGAAAAAAGTTAGAATTCCCACCCATCATGGCCATGACTGACTTGACTTATGGACTTTACCGTTGACGACCGAGCAACTGTAACTGTCAAGGCAACAAACAAAGTGTCCTCGCCCGCTGAGGCCTGGTTCACAACTTGAAACAAAGGAGAGCTACTACTGCAGCTAGCTGTTCCGAGACTGACACGTTTGGCTGAGAAATTGCTATGCAGCATTGACATACATCTGTACACCAATCATTACTCAAAGCTCAGGTGTTGCAAGAGTGATAGAGTCGAGCATACGATCAATGGACGAAATCAGTCGCAACGGAAATGAAACACAGAGATCAAATCGAGTTCGAGTCGACATGGGATGGATCGACCGTAAACTAGCAGTGCGGTCCAGTCCAGTGACCAGTTCCAGCCAGACAAGCCAGATCACGAATACGTACCACCTAATTCATCTCTCATCTCATCCATTTTACCCCTTTTCCATCCGATGCCTCCGCTTCTCCCCCAATGAATCACTTCGGCGGCCCCGCGCCCATTCACTGTCTCCAAGTGACATCGTTCCGTATCTTGTGTACAAACTTCCAGAAGCTTTTACTCCGTCAACGTTGCTCCTTTGCGATTGGCAAGGCTTTCTTTTGATTGGCATCGCACGAGCTTGTGTGGGGTCATCTATGTCTCATTGTTACTTCTCCCCACAACCACCGATCGAGCTCCCGTTCCACGTTAATTAACCCCAGTGGATCATCGCTATACAAGGACTCTGTTGTGTCGTGTAGATTAACTGACTTATGGGCTCAGGTTGTAAAAGGACTGACGACAAGTCTCTGAGTGTGATGAATCAATCTTTGTGGAAGGCCGATGTTCGGCTTCGTGTCATCACATTCTCTGTATAGCACCCACCTAGCCGCTGAATGCGAGCAGTCAAAGACTGTTCGTCAACATTAAACCAACTATAATCGATCATAAACTCAACCCTTTTACATGATAGCCAATTGATAAGAATAATGTTTTAAACAAAGTCTGTTCGTCCACATCGTCACTGCAGCGTTGCTGCAACATCATAAACCTTATCCCATCTTGGCGCCATTTGGCCGGCCACTTTTTAACCGATAACAAAAATCCAACGTCGATTTTCTTAAGCCGTCTCCGGTCTTCGGACGGTAGAACTTGAACCTCTTCTCAACTCCAATTGCGCTCACCATGTCTTTCCGCACTCTTAGAATCGGTACGACGCCCTAATACCGACTCAATACAATGTCTAGCTAATTTCTTGACTTATAGGTCTTATCCCTGGTGACGGCATCGGTAAAGAGGTCATCCCCGCCGGTCGCCGCATCCTCGAAGCCCTCCCCACCTCTCTCGGCCTCAAGTTCGACTTTGTCGACCTCAAGGCTGGCTTCGAGACCTTCGAGCAGACGGGTGCTGCCCTCCCCGATAAGACTGTCGAGGTCCTCAAAAATGAGTGCGATGGTGCGCTATTTGGAGCCGTGAGCTCTCCTACCCAGGCCGTCAAGGGTTACTCATCGCCTATTGTCGCCCTGCGAAAGAAGCTCGACCTCTACGCCAACGTTCGCCCTGTCAAGACTGTCATGACGGCTGCTAAGCCTATTGATATGGTCATTGTCCGCGAGAACACCGAGGATCTGTACGTCAAGGAGGAGAAGACCTACGACACTCCCGAGGGCAAGGTCGCAGAGGCTATTAAGCGCATCTCCGAGAAGGCTTCGTTCCGCATTGCTACCATGGCTGGTGAAATTGCTCTGCGCCGTCAGAAGATTCGCGACGCCGGTGCCTCCAGCATTCACAAGTCTCCTCTCGTGACCATCACCCACAAGTCCAACGTCCTGTCCCAGACTGATGGTCTCTTCCGCGCTATCTCCAAGAAGGCCCTTGCCGACCCCAAGTTCTCCTCTATTGCCATTGAGGAGCAGATTGTGGACTCCATGGTCTACAAGCTCTTTCGTCAGCCCGAGGACTACGATGTTATTGTCGCTCCCAACCTGTACGGTGACATTCTCTCTGACGGTGCTGCTGCTCTTGTCGGTAGCTTGGGTCTCGTCCCCAGTGCCAACGTCGGTGAGGGCTTTGCTATCGGTGAGCCTTGCCACGGCAGTGCTCCCGATATTCAGGGCCAGAACATTGCCAACCCCATTGCCACTCTCCGATCTACTGCTCTGATGCTGGAGTTCCTCAACGAGGAGGAGGCTGCTGCCAAGATCTACGCTGCTGTTGATGGTAACCTCGAGGAGGGCAAGCTTCTGAGCCCTGATCTGGGTGGTAAGGCCACTACTGAGGAGGTTGTTGCTGACATTCTCCGACGTCTGTAAAAGATAAATCAATAAAAAGGTGTTGGCTGGTTCGAATATCCCTTGCTTTACAACTGCATAATAGTGTAACTTGGACATGAAAGTAGCCTTGGATATTCACATAAAAGATAGCAACAAATAAGCATCTGGAGAGGATTGCATCTTCTATACTCTTCTTCATCCGTCTTTCCTACCGACCTCCGCCAATGGACACACTCTCTTCTAGCCTCTACTGTTCATCTATATATCGTAGACTTTTAAGCCCCTACCAAGGAGCCGTCTTCGTATGACATTATATTACAAGATCATACACCCATTCATTTGTATTATACATAGGCACAGCACTGACTGCGCCTTGGCCATCACATCTTTGACGTTCTTGACCACAACTACTCAACTTCTGCAATAGAATTATTTGGTTCGCTTAGCCTCAATCTCAGCCTGGTGCTTGGCGATCAATTCCTTCCTATAGGATTGTTAGTGGCTGTAGGTCTATACACGTCAAGATATACATACTGGAGATGAGGAGGGGCAGGGGCATAGTGGCTGAATTCCATGCTGAACTCGCCCTTGCCCTGGGTAGCGGCACGAAGTTGAGAGCTGAAGCCGAACATGGCATTCAGACTGCAGTCGCAAATAAGAGTGAAATCCTCGCTGCCAATATCGGTGTCGTGGATAGTAGCGTTACGCTTGTTCATAAGCATAAGAATGTTGCCCTGGAACTCGTTGGGGGCAGTGATAGTAGTCTTCATGAGGGGCTCGAGAACCTGGCCACCAGCCTCGGGGAAAGACTTCTTGAAGGCCATTTGAGTGGCCAAGTTGAAAGCATGATCGGAAGAATCGGTAACGTGAGTAGCACCATCGTTGACAACCATCTTGGCGCCAATAACCCTGTGACCCAGAAGAGGACCCTTTTCACAAACTGATTCGAAACCCTTGGCACAAGCGGAGAGGAACTTGTCAGGAATGTTACCACCAACAACCTGGCTTTCGTAGTGGTTCTCATCAGGCTTGTCGTTGGGCTCGATCCATCCAGCAACACGGGCAAAGTCACCAGGACCACCACTCTGTCGCTTGAACAAGAAGTCGTAGTCGGCTCGTCGGGCAATGGTCTCTCGGTAGGCAACACGAGGCTGACCAGTGACACAATCGGTCTTGTACTCACGGCGGAGACGTTCAACGTAAACTTCAAGATGCAATTCACCCATACCAGAAATAATGGTCTCCTCACTCTCGGCATCGACATGGACACGGAAAGTGGGATCCTCTCGCTGGAATCGGTTCATGGCCTTACTGAAGTTGTCTGCATCTCCAGTTCGCTTGGGCTTGATCGAGAGAGACATAACAGCATCAGGGACGAACATAGACGACATAGTGTAGGGGAGACCACCGTCAGTGAAAGTGTCACCAGAGGCACAGTCGACACCAAAGACAGCGCAAATCTCACCAGCACCGACCTCAGAGACGTCCTCCATCTCGTTGGAGTGCATGCGGACGATACGGGGAATTCGGACCTTCTTATCGGTTCGCGAGTTGAAGAGGTAGGTACCCTTGCTCAGCTTGCCCTGGTAGACTCGGATGTAGGTAAGTTGGCCGTAGTTGTTCTCTTCGAGCTTGAAGGCAAGACCGACGAAAGGCAGAGAGTCGTAGGGGACGAGCTTAACAGTCTTCTCGCCCTGGGACTTGTCCAGACCAGTGTTCTCAATCTCAGAAGGGTTAGGGAGGTAATCACAGACCGCGTCAAGCATAGGCTGAACACCCTTATCAGCGAGGGCAGAACCCATCATGACAGGAGTAAAAGCACGGGCAATAGTAGCACGGCGAATAGCAGCCTTGATCTGAGCGTTGGTAGGTTCCTGCTCATCGAGGTACAGTTCAGCCATTTCATCGTCGACATCAGCAAGCTTCTCGATCAGGACCTGGCGCTTCTCCTTGGCAAATTCTTGGAGAGGGCCGGGGATCTGATCAGTGATGCGAACCTTGGTACCACGAGGACCCTCGAAGTACATAGCCTGCATGTTGATAAGATCGACGACGCCCAAGAATTCGTCTTCGGCACCAATAGGAATCTGAATAGCGGCAGCGGGGATTTTAAGCTTAGTGTTGATCTGTTCGACGGCCTTCCAGGGGTTGGCACCCATTCGGTCCATTTTGTTGACAAAAGAGAGACGGGGAACATTGTAACGCTTCATTTGACGGTCGACGGTAATGGTCTGAGACTGGACGCCAGAAACAGCGCACAGAATCATGACAGCACCGTCGAGGACTCTCAGAGCTCGCTCGACTTCGATGGTGAAATCAATGTGACCGGGTGTATCAATCAGGTTGAAATGGTAGGTTTCCTCTTTGCCGTTTTCCGTTTTCTTCCAGTCGGCGAATGTAGCCGCAGACTGGATGGTGATGCCTTTTTCCCTTTCGAGTTCCATAGAGTCCATCTTGGCGCCGACGGAATCCTTGCCTCGAACCTCGTGGATCGAATTGATTCGGCCGGTGTAGAACAGGACTCGTTCACTGACGGTTGTCTTTCCACTGTCGATATGCGCCTATTTGGTCATAATTAGTGGAGGGGAGGCTTAACGACAGTGTCATGGTCATACAGCAATACCGATGTTGCGAACTCGAGACAGGCGCTTGGCCTCCTCAGTGGACATGTTGGCGGCGACATATTCGGGTGTCAAGCTTGCGGCGTCTTCTTGAGCTTTCTTGAGACTAATTCGCAGTATGAGCAAGATGTTTAGTGGTCTTGGGGATGTTGATTAAAGTCTCACGCTTCTTGCGCAGCACTGCAAGCACGCTTGGTCTGGCTGAAGGCTCTTCGGCTCTCCCATACGGGAGCAGCAGCTGATACAGTAAAAGAGTGGCTACCACAGCTCGACTGCTGGGCGCCCAGTAGCAGACGACTATTAAGCCATCTGGCAGCCCTTGTTGCCCTCATTTTGCAAACTTGGACTTCAGCGAAGAAGTTGACGAAAGGGTTACCAACGATCGACAGTCAATTGAAACTTTTTTCTCGGGGTCGGGATTAGCAGGATGGATGCACCACGCCACACGCATACGCATTTCTTATTGGCTCAGCGCTTAATTACCGCCAACAACGGTTCTTTAGGGCGCTATAAATCAAGACAGATGGATGGACGTTCACCTCATTAACTATCCGCTTCATAAACTCCATGACGACAGGACTTTAGACATTTACATAATACATTTACCAATATCATTAGGTTTATCTTCATAAGTATTTGCTTTAGGCAGGTTTGTGCCATTGTTTTACTGGTATCATTTGTGGAATCTCATCGTCCTGCGCCCTTTTGTATCCTCATAACCGACGGCTCCGTCCGGCCGTTAAACGCCAAAACCAACCCATGTGTTCAACACAAACCTTGAGCAACGCCAGTGTCATGATCCCATAGCGTTCGGGCTACACAGCTCTATACAATGCAGCCAGAATATTCCCATGTCGTCGTCATCAATTCAAGGATATGCCTCCCCCAAGCGACACCAAGCACATTGTAGCGACACCCAACATCAAGGGTATCCCAGAAGGCGTGAGTGGTGATGCCGCGTTGTCCTTATCATTATTTGAGTCCCGATCTGACTCTTGGAACCCATCAGCGGCAGTAAAGTTATGACCTGAGACTGATGGATTCTCGGTTGCTTGGTGTTGGTTGGCCACTGCCGTAGCAGATGGGATGGTGGCTCCATAGCTCTTGAATGCCACTGGGTTGGTCTTTGTAGAGTTGAAGTCGGTTGCGGCAATTCCAACCTCGTTATTGACCAGATCGTAGACAACATAAGCGGATCGAAGAAAAGTGTTGCCAAGGAGAAAAAGATCACTGGTGTCGTTCTGAATACCAAAAGTACATATGCTCTCGCCCTTGTAGGGACCCGATTCGAAGGCAGGCATTTTGCTCTCGTCGCTAGTCAAAGTGAGAACAAGCTCATCCATACCTACACTGATGCGAGGACCATCTGGGCCAGCAAATCCAAAGGTGAAATTTCCTTGGTTTTTGCCATACTCGCATGGCAGAACAGCAACCCCATAATACGATGACCAGACAGCACCAACCTCTTTCCATATCTCGGTCACCAGATCATTGGGTAGATAGCTGAGCGTAGTTCCAGAATCAAGCACTGCCTTTATCGGGAAAGATTCAGAGGTGAGATTGTCGCTGCCGCTGGAGCTAGTGGCGACCAGCGAGGTCAGAGCAACGATGAAGTGATAGTAATGGCCGTCCAGCTTTTGAATATCGATCCGGCGCATATCGCCCACGAATTTGGCTGCGTCCACCCCTCCGAACATAATGCTACCGGACTTGGCGTCGAGGTCATTGAGCCACACACTATACGCGATGGTGTTGGTATATCCAGCTTGCCACATCGCGACTGGAAGATTAGGATAGATAACGTCCGTAGTGCTACCGGAAGCTTCATTTTTCGCGTAACCGACACCAATCAGTCCGTAAGAAATGTTGGTTTTGACAGCCAGACCCATGGTCAAGTTGTTGATGACTGCGCCATCCAATTCAAAGTGGTCTTCAAAATAGTCACCCTTGACATAGCTGTCGTCTACAAAAGTGATGCCGAACATGCCTGGTGCGACATGATTGAATGACTTGGACTTGTCGGGGTCAACTATCATAGGTGGTTAGTTTGAATTTGGTAGCGGTTATATAGTGTCATGGTCTTACAGCTTCCAAAAGGACATCCGGCTCTCCCATGATGATCTTCTTCACATATATTTGCGCAGTTCCATGGGACCCAGACATCGCTGCTCCCAGTATCCAGCTGAAGGGTGATGTTCTGAGGTGGGTTGCCAATGGTAACATCCGTAAAGTAACCGCCTTGGGACCTATCGTTACTGATGACTTCCTCATATGTTGTTTTGCTACGACGAGCCAGGTGTGGTTGAGGATGACGACCCTCGATGGTCCACTGGATGATTTGGGCTTGTGTAAGGCCCCATGTCGAAACCAGTGAAGCGGCCACGAGCCACGACTTCATTGCAGCCACGGGGAATGAGAAATCAAGGCCAAAGAGAGACGAGTTCAGGAATGGCGTTGAACGGAGTAACGCCACCCTCCTCCATAGGGTGAATGGGCGCTGAGCCAACCAGTCGATTTATAGGAGAAACAATGGCAAAGGCGTTCTCTGGGAGTTTGAACAGGTTGGAGGATCTGAAAAGTGAATTGTAGGTATTAGGTTGGAGTTGGTACTGAGAAGCGCTTGACAGTTAACTGCACTAGGACACAGCAGGATGTCGCAAGAAACGGCAGCTAAGAAAACACAGGGTAAAAGACCCAAGAACAGGGCGGATGTGGTGGAGCATGAGACAGCTGCGAAGAGGGGAATTCTGGAGAATATAAAAAGAACAAGGATAAGGAATATAACGAGAGACGAATCAGGGTCAACAATGAGTGAGAGAGTATCGATTGACAGGAGAAATTGCTGTGTGATGTGGAAGAAACGGCACGGGGGGCCACGCAAGCTTGGTAACGAGCGATGAGCGAACGACAGTCGGGACTTTCCTACTTTGACCACTCTTACCCAGTCGGGCACTTGGCTGAGTGCGTGCGTGCTGTAGCGCCAAGATGGCTCGTCGACCCTTGCACTAAAAAGGGCGACTCGTCAGCGTGTTTTTGGCCTAGAAAGATAGGTCGACATAAAACATGAACCGGGTTGGCGTCGATTGACAGCCGTTTCTGTCTCGTGTTTTCTGTCTGATCTCAGCTACAATAGCACTAAATAGGCGGGTACCACTTGTTTGGGGCTTACGAAGCCTGGTGCTAATTATCTTGTCAGTTCCGTATGATCGGAAGCTACTGCATAGTGGAAAACGACCATCGGCGTCAAATAGTCAAAAGTCTATTCCATCTATTGAATGCATTTCTTTACCATACCGCCCAAAGAAGAAGGGATAGCAGTTCCCATGTCGCGGTCGCTCACAGTGGGCAAAATGTGCATCTTTCTTGAACTCTTGGAACTTCAGGACAACACGAAGTTTGTACAGGCTGACACCCTTAAACAAGATGCCAAGAAGTGATCTTCAAACCCCTCGAATTAAAGTACACACATAGAGACTGTGCCTGGTAGATCAATTGAGTTTCTCCAAAACAAAAAAACCGCGAGCGATCCCTCAGACGAAATCAACCCTTGAATTCTGTCGTGTAGCAATGTGCGCTTACATTCTCCCACTTCCCGCGTAACCGTCCCAGCCGCTGAGCCGTCCAAGCATTTGCACAACCCGCTGGATATTATTAGCTGACGACGACAGCTTGGCCCCAAGCTTCTGCAATGCCGATGATCCGTGCAGCTCGCGTGTCATATCTCATGCAATTTTATTTGAAAGGGTTGGCGCAGAGCGGTTGTTCCAGCGAATGCAAGATTTAGTATAAATCGCGTAAGCTGCACAGATTGCTCTACCTTAGGTAGGATTCGATATAAGCGCCCAGCCGCTTCAATCCCTCTACCAAAACGTCTGTCTCACAGACATAACCCATCCTTATGTAGCCCTTGAAATCTTTGTCGCCACCAAAACATCTCGACCCCGCCACCAACAGGACATTGTTCTTCTTCAACAGGTCCAAACACAAGTCGACGTCATTGATGGGCTGCCCATTCTTACTGAATCGAACGAATGCAGTCGTACCAGCTGTGGGCTCAACCCAAGAGCATACGGAGTTGTACCGTTCGATAAACTGCTTTAGTAGTCTCGAATTGGTCCTTGCCAAAGTCAGATTGCGATCAACTAGAGAAGGGAGGACGGCTGGCGATAAAGCGTATCGCGCGACTTGATCGTCTATCTGCGAAACGCTGATGGTGGTGTAGTCTCGCGCCGCCATGATAGCTGAAATTATGGACTTGTCCTTGCTGGCAATCCAACCGACCCGAATACCTGCCAAGGCATAGCCTTTGGACATGGACCCGGTAGTAATCGTCTTCTCATAACCCAACGTAGTAGCTGGCTGTGGGACTTCGATCTGACCCGAGGCTCCGCCATGGAAAAGTGGACGATAGACCTCATCTGAGAAGAGGATTATTCCCTTTTCCTTTGCGATTTGAGCAATCCGCTTCAGGACATTGTTCTGAATAGGTGCACCGGTGGGATTGTTAGGGTTGTTGATGATAATCATCTAGCAGCAATCGTGAGTGTTGACTCTCGTGGGGTTTGGTGGAATCCTTACTTTGGTGTTTTCCTGGATAAGTTTTTCCAACTCATCAACATTGGGTACGAAATTCTCTTCTTCTCTCAACTTCCACAGTGTGACCTCAGCTCCAATGCTGCGAGGTACATCATACAGCTGCTGGTACGTCGGATAGACACAGACAACATGATCGTTTGGTCCCAGGAGGCTGTATAGAGCCAAGAAATTGGCGCCAATTGCACCTTGAGTGACAACGATATCCTCAGCGACAAGTTGTGTTTCCTCGGTGCTGCACTGTGCAGCGATTTGCTCTCTCAGTACATGCGAACCAGGGATAGGGCCGTATGTGAGCTTGAGGCTTGTATCAATGGGACCTGGTGCTCGTGGGTCTTTGCACATGCTGACCAGATCGTCGATGGATATGGATGCAGCACACGTCTCAGCAACGTTAAGGACCCCAGGTGTTGTCTCATACTCGTCCATCCATTGCTCAACAGCAAAAGGTACGACACGAACCATCCTTGAGATTTTGTAGAGAAATGATGCGGTATATTCCTTTATAGGCTCTGCAATGCTTTCCAGTATAGCCGGGTATCTGGCTTTAAGTATACTATAGTGTTGAGTTGACAAGTGGTGGATCCTTGACCCACTCCCATACGCCCTTTATACTACGCCCTTCATGTCCTTTCACTGTTGTTGACTGTGATTAGCAATCAAATAAGATTCATGATTAAGTGAACTGAAGATACGTTCTAAACGCATGTATTAGTCTAGGCGTTGCTATGTCATTCAATAACTGAGTCCGACAAGTCGACCAAATACTGAGTATGACTGATCATGATAAGGAATTGTTGATGAGCTTGCGCTTCCCCACAAAGCTTGATCGAATTAGTTGGGCAATTAGCAAGGATAAAATCTGGGGAACGCCCGAAGCTAATCGGCCCTCCATAGTAAACCATCATGCTGAATGATAAGCACCCAGGCATCACAAAGTTCGACTCACCAAGGTAGCGAACGAATTGTGTCTTTGATTCGCCTCCGAGCTCCAAAGTTCTCTATTCACACTTGGAATTGAATCGGCACAGAGCGTGTTGTTTATCAGTGTAGACCGCGTTTGGTGTCATGCCGTGAAACTTGGATCATGAAACAAACAAATAACTGGATTTATATGACATATTTCGCGAATCATAGGTCCTGTTGATCGATGTGAGTATGACTTACGTGCTACACACGTCCCATGCTGTATCACCAACACGGCCGTTGCATATTCTGTAACCAATCTCAGATCATGGAGGTTGGGCTTCGGTTTCAACATCATCAGTTTCTCAACAACGCACTTTCTCTCAACAACTACATAGCACATTTTTCAATCGTATTTCTGCTTTAACAGGAGGCGAAGTTTTAGAAAAGTTAAAACAATATCTCACCATGTGAGTCTAGTTTAGGGTAGTGATATCTAGGAGTGAGGAAAACTGAACTAATTCGTCCACTCGATTATCGAAGCAAAAAGATAGCCTGAGGAATCATATGGCGGCAATGGCCCATACATACTATTTGAGTTGGCTGATTGATCAATGGTGAATCATGGACCGTCGAATGTCGTAGTCATGAGGACGATACGTTCCTTTAGTATGGCACCTAATTATGCGCAGATATCGTCGCGACCGAGGCTAAATGACGTCACATGTCAGTACGAGACTGTATCGCGTGTCGGCGTGCAATAACGTCTCATGACACAGCGAATTCCCACTGCATCTGAACATGATGAGACTGGCTATCAAACATTCCCATCCGTGGGTAAAACAGCAATTGCAATTGGCCGATTGCCGCCAAGGAGGTGAAGCTGTTGTGGTTCATGCGCTGGCTGCGATAGACGCATGCTTCATGCAGACCCACAATTGATGGCTGTGTTAGCCAGTCATGGTTTCCACTTGCGCCAACTGGGCATGTGATTCGTAGGAACGCAACTTCCGTACCTGCCTCCGGTGCCTAAATGGAACGCGGGGCGCCACTCCTCGGCCAAATAGCTTATCCCGATCGCGCTCATAGCCGTTCGGTCAACGACCAGCCTTCAACTTGCCATCAACATTGTTTCATCATCAACTGCATCGTATCTAATAGCGCTGCAGTTATGGCTCCTTCTACATTGAGGAGCCTCCTATTGGGGGCTGTGGCTCTCTGGCCCGGTCTCGCAATGGCCTCCCAGAACTCAACCTACTCACAGGCCGATCAGCTTCGCGCACAGCTAGCCCTCATGGGTGATGCTCCTGATGGATGTCCACCTTGGTGCGTCGACGGCGACTTCTCATCCTTCGTTTTCGCATTGACAATACTGACAATTTCAAAGCTTCAATTGTCTGCTCCCAGCACATACATGCGCTCAATATGCTGGCTGTAACGAGTTCAATGGAAAATGCGACTGTCCTGAGGGATTTGGCGGTGATGACTGTCTCGAACCATGTACGGCCTCAGCTACACTCCACATCAACAAAGACTCGACTAACTGTCCTATTAGTGTGCGGCTCACTACCCAAGGGGAAGGATCGCCCAATGCGCTCCGGTTCATCATGCAAATGCGACGAAGGCTGGGCTGGCATTAACTGCAATGTCTGTACCGACAACAAAGCTTGTAACGCTCTAATGGAAACAGGCGAAGGCGGCGTTTGTTACCAGAATGGCGAGGTCGTGAATCACAACTACCAGATCTGCGACGTCACGAACGAGAAGATCACGTCTTTGCTTGGCAAGCAGCGTCCGGAGGTTACATTCACCTGCAAGCAGGAAGACAAAACCTGCGACTTTCAATGTTAGTCGAAATACTCAATATTTTCTCACACGTTGCTAACTCTATTTAGTCTGGGTCGATGCCATCGAGTCTTTCTACTGCCATCTCTCCGAATGCGATTCGACCGCCGACTGGCAGGAGTCGAAGAACACTACTTCCTACAAATGTAACAAGATCAGCTGCAGCTGCGTACCTGACCGAATGTTGTGCGGAAAAGACGGTTCCATCGATCTCACGGATTTCCTCGACCAGTCTATTCAGGGCCCAGGACGATTCGAGTGTACACAGAAGCATGGTGGTACTCACGACTGTGCTTTCCGCGAACCTGAGATGGACGCATTGATTCTTGCACTGATCGGCGATTCCAGCATTTTTCTCAATTGCCACGCAGGCGAATGCCTTTACAAGACAGAGGTGCCAGGATACAAGCGACCTGTGAAGAAAATTAACACTCCTCTGATTGCAAGCGTGATCGCAGGCTGCTCCCTGTTCTTGGTTGCTGTTATCATTCTGACATGGTATCTTTCCAGGCGCAAGTTGAACTATGGCGCTATTCGCTTGGAGGACTCTGATGATGAGAGCACCAAACTGATGACTGACCACAAGCCTGCTTCGCTCTACTTCGACGATGTTGCTTATACTCTTAATGGCAAGCAGATTCTTACCGGAATTCGTGGTATCTGTAAGCCAGGAGAGGTCACCGCCATTATGGGTGCCTCAGGAGCTGGAAAGACAACATTCCTGGATATTCTTGCCCGAAAGAACAAACGCGGTCAGGTCCACGGTAGCTTTTATGTCAACGGTGAAAAGGTCGACGATGGGGATTATAAGAACGTGGTCGGGTTCGTGGATCAGGAAGACACTATGCTTCCCACTCTTACTGTTCATGAAACGATCCTCAACAGTGCTCTACTTCGTCTTCCTCGCGACATGGGCCGTGCTGCCAAGGAACAACGTGTAGTGGAGGTTGAGAAAGAACTTGGTATTCATCACATCCGCGATTCTTTGATTGGCTCGGAAGAAGGCAAGGGACGTGGTATCTCAGGTGGTGAGAAACGACGTGTCGGAATCGCCTGTGAACTGGTCACTAGCCCCTCGATCCTTTTTCTCGACGAACCTACCAGCGGTCTTGATGCCTACAACGCCTATAACGTCATCGAATGCCTCGTGACTCTTGCGAAGAATTACAAGCGAACTGTTATTTTCACGATTCATCAACCTCGATCCAACATTGTGGCTCTTTTTGACAGATTGATACTGTTGGCGCAAGGACGAACTGTCTACTCTGGGCCATTCCATCAATGCCAGAGTTACTTTGATAGCATTGGATACGAGTGTCCCCCTGGTTTCAACATTGCAGATTACCTTGTTGATCTCACTATGCATGCAGGCAGCACTCAGTCCATTGATGATGGTGCAATTGGTCTTGATAACAACAGTGTTGGTCCAAGCAGCACCCGTGCCATCAAATCTGTTGCGAGCATATCAGGCACCATTTCTGGTGATGACGATGCTAGCTCGAGCCGTCCTCACAACCGCCGCAGAGACTCAGTCAAAGTTCGTCAAGACCGGGAGCTTTTTACGCGCAGGAAGGCCGCCGAAACTGCAGCTTCTTCTGATGCTGGAGGTGAAGACAATGGCGCCTACCGACTTCACCAAAACCCTGTTGACTCTACTACTACCCTTTTGGAAGATTCTCATGACCTGCCTCCAGTGGCAGCTACTGGAACTGATCTTGATATCATGACGCGATCGTTCATTCATTCGGACATCGCCCGCTCAACCCATGATGAAATCCAGGAAGCTATCAACACTGCAGAAAATGCCAATGGATCCAATTCAAACGGTTACACTGCTGCAGGGCCGAATGTTCATGTCAGTGCTGTTGGAAAGGGTTATGCTCGCGTCGGATATATGCGCCAATTCATCATCTTATCTCAGAGGACCTGGAAGAACCTTTACCGAAACCCGATGTTGATGCTTACCCATTTTGCTATTGCTATTGTTCTTGCGGTCTTTTCTGGATATCTCTTCTATGGCCTCACCGACGACATTCCTGGTTTCCAGAACCGACTTGGTCTCTTCTTCTTCTTGCTCGCACTTTTCGGCTTCAGTACTCTTACAAGTCTTAACGTATTCGCGGCTGAACGTCTCCTTTTCGTCCGTGAGCGTGCCAACGGCTACTATGCGCCTGCCACTTATTTTGCGGCTAAGGTGCTCTTTGACATCATTCCTCTCAGAATTGTTCCACCAATTCTGATGGGCTCCATCATCTACCCAATGACTGGGTTGGTGGCCGATTCAGCACATTTCTTCAACTTCATTTTGGTACTAGTTCTGTTCAACATGGCTGCTGCGGCAGTTTGCCTCTTCATTGGAATTGTCTGCAAGGACGGAGGCGTCGCGAACCTTATTGGCAGTCTTGTTATGCTTTTCAGTCTCCTTTTCGCTGGTTTCCTCCTCAACCACGATGCCACACCAAAGGGTGCACTCTGGCTTCAGACGTTGTCTATTTTCCACTACGGATTCGAGTCGCTTATTGTCAATGAGGTTCTTCATCTCACCCTGGTTGATAGCAAGTATGGTCTTGACATTACTGTCCCCGGAGCAGCTATTCTCAGCTCCTTCGGTTTCAACAACAATGCCATGTGGCCTGACATTAGGAACTTGGGTATCTTTGCGGCCGTTTTCATCGTCTTATCCTATGCTGCTATGCATATTCTGCTCGTTGAAAGACGATAGACCAACATAGAATGGAGATCGGGTGGCCTGCAATGTATTAGAGTAATCAGGAGAGAAGCAGGTATCAGTGCCTGTAGTGATACTGCACATAAGGAGGTATTTCGGTTGTGGGAAAGTCATAATCGGCGTTTGGATACGGGTGCGTCTTCTTTGTTCCTCGGGCTATTGTTGTATTGGATTTCACTTTTTAGCCAAGATATGTAGAAACACATCCTTTTATAACCAGTCCAGTCGCTCAAAGTTGTGATATTTGGCATACAATAGTACATGAGATATACAAGCCTCTTAAGGCATGGGCTACTCCATCTTTCCACCAGTAAACTCCTCGGCAATTCTCTTCTGTCGCTTAACAGAGCGGTCGTACTCTGTTTCGTAAAAGTCCATAATCTTCGTTGATACTCCTGTAGTGCTTTCCAACATATTGCCAATGGATGTTGGCTTGCCCCAAACGTCCCAAGTGTTCTGGGCAGCGCCGTATCGGCCAATGTCGAACCCTTGCTTGTGGAAGAAGTCCTCGGCGAAAATGGTATCAATCTCAGTCTTGAGCTCGTTCTCCGTAACAATAAAGTTGGAAGCGTTGATGTAGAGCTCCATTAACGCATCACGACGAGCCTCACGCTTAGCTCCCTCAATAGCCTGAATCTTGCTCCGACTTCGGTCCGCACGAACAAAGCGCTGAGGGTCCGGGTAGGTCTTTGTATCCAACACGGATTCTAGCACAGTGCTGCGGGTAATGCGGTCGTCCTCTCGCTCAGGAGCCTTGACAGCCTGATGGTGGTCCTGAAACTTGCGGCTCACACGTTCATTCTGAACGGCATCTCGGCGATTGCGTCGAACCCAAAGTTCCTTCAGACCGGTTTCGAGATTTTGGCGTCGGGAACTGGCCATCTTTTGCTTCCATTCTTGCGTATCGTTCTTGGGCTTTTGTTTGTTGGCTGGCCTGGGAACGGTCTGCCTGATGTAATCGGCTCGGACCTTGCGGTCGCCCTCGAGGCGGGGAAAGATCTCGCGAGGCACAGGAAGATGACCCCTTACGCGGGGGAGCTTCTTCTCGTCGGACTGTGGTGGTGTAGGTAACCGGATGTAGGAGGGGGACTCGGGAGGGACTTGTTCGAGAGTAGCAGCTGAAGTCGAGAAGGCTCTGGAGGCCGCGAAGAGCTGACGAGCAGCCACCCTCGGGCACGAGCTTGTGAGACCAAATGACATTGTGAGGGAGGTCAGGGCCGGACTGAGTACTGAGAAACTCAGGTTGAGATCGCAATTGGCGTCGAAACCCTGTCAAATCCGCTTCTCCAGAATCAACCACCAGACAGAGAAAATCGACGTCGGATCAAATCTACCGGATTATCTTGATCCGATGGGAGACCCCTGGCATAAACTGGCCCCGCCACCAACCACCGCGGGAAGTTAGTGGGGCTCTTTTTCTGCAGCTAAGAAAAAAAGTTCTGGAGGAAATAAATTTCAGGACCATCCATTTTCTTCACTCTCTTTGCCTATCTTTGTCGCCAGTATCCTCGACCAAATTTTTCGCCATGGGTACTGGAAAGAAGGAGGCCAGCCGGCGCGAACGCCAGGGTAAAGGCGGCGATGGTCTCAACAATGTCAAGACCAAGGGTGAGAACTTCTATCAGTGAGTACACTGCTGTCAATGCTGTCACCCTCCATCAAGGCTTACCATATACCACAGCGATGCGAAGAAGGTCAAGCACCTTAACATGTACAAGGATGGCAAGGCGCAGAGGAACGCTGAGGGAACGATCACAAAGGCTGCTTCATACCAGTCGCGAGACATTCCTAATGCCCGAATCGAGCCAAACCGCAAGTGGTTTACCAACACTCGAGTCGTCTCCCAGGATACTCTCAACGCCTTCCGCGAGGCTATGGATGAGAAGGCCCGTGACCCTTACCAGGTTCTGCTCAAGTCCAACAAGCTGCCCATGAGTCTTATCCGAGATGGAGGAAAAGAGACCGAGAACGGCATCAAGCAACACAAGGCTAAGATGACTGTCGAGACATCACCCTTCGCTGAGGTCTTCGGTCCCAAGGCGCAACGGAAGCGAGTTAAGCTTGGTGTTAGCACTCTGGATGACATGGCTGGCGACACCGAGAAGAGTATGGACACTTACCGAGAGCGTCTGGAACAGCAGAAGCTTCTAAGCGGTGCCTCTGGTGATCCTGAAACTCTTGGTGACGCTGACAAGCCTCTCACTATGTCAATTGAGCCTGTGTTCGACAAGGGTCAGAGCAAGAGAATCTGGAACGAACTTTATAAGGTCATCGACTCTTCAGACGTCGTTATTCACGTACTCGATGCTCGCGATCCTGTTGGCACAAGATGTCTCAGTGTTGAGAAGTACCTCAAGGAAGAGGCCCCCCACAAGCACTTGATCTTCGTCCTGAACAAGTGTGACTTGGTTCCGACCAGTGTAGCAGTAAGTTTCCCTCTACTAACTTCCTCAATGTCCCCTCCCCATACCGCACCCCAATGTTCTTTGTCAGGATTTGTTCCTTTATGTACCATGGAACCTGTCTGTTATAACGTTGGGAGATTAATCGCCAGTCTCGACTGTCGGCAGCGTTTTGTTGCCCGGCTGATGTGTGCCGTTTTGGTTACCATCATGAGACAGGCCAAGTGTCAGATTGAGTTGAAGTCCGCCTATGCCATTAACCAATTATGGGGCATTGATTGCATACTTCTTAGTGATGACACAAACATTTCTTCCATTTCCATACGTGTTTCTTTATATAACCCGTTCGAGTACTAACTCGACATAGGCTGGATGGGTCCGAAGTCTCTCCAAAGAGTATCCCACTCTCGCTTTCCACGCGAGCATCAACCATTCCTTCGGAAAGGGTTCTCTCATTCAACTACTCCGACAATTCTCCTCCCTACACTCCGACAGAAAACAAATATCTGTCGGTTTGATTGGTGGACCTAACACTGGAAAGTCTTCCATCATCAACACCCTTCTCAAGAAGAAGGTTTGCACTGTTGCTCCCATTCCTGGAGAGACTAAGGTCTGGCAATATGTCAGTCTGATGAAGCGCATCTACTTGATTGACTGTCCCGGTATCGTCCCTCCCTCAAGCACCGACTCTCCTACCGACTTGGTTCTTCGAGGTGTCGTGCGTGTCGAGAAGGTCGAGCATCCGGAGCAGTACATTCAGCCTCTTTTGAACCGTGTCAAGCAACATCACATGGAGAAGACCTACGAGGTCAGGGGATGGACAAATTCCACAGAGCTGCTGGAAATCCTGGCCCGAAAGGGTGGTCGTCTGCTCCGTGGAGGTGAACCTGACTTGGATGGTGTGGCAAAGATGATCCTTAACGACTTCATGCGAGGCAAGATTCCTTGGTTCACACCTGCGCCAAAGCTCGAAGGTGAGGCCGATGGTAAAATCAGGAACCGAGAGGGTAGATTGGGAGAGATGCCCCGAAAGCGAAAGCAAGAAGAGCCAACTGAGGATGAGGACGCATCTGCTGAGGCACAGCTTCAACAAGAAGCTGAAGCCGCCATCGAGAAGGCTGAGGGAGAAACCCCAGATGATTCCAATGCAGAGTCAGAGTTCGAAGGGTTCGGAAGCGATACAGAGGAAGCGCGATCAAGAAAGCTATCCTTTGGGGCTACTGTGGATGGCCAGAGTGAGGTCGAAAGTGCCGAGGACGACGTACTTTCCATTGGCGGCGCTGAAGAAGTTGAGGATGAGGAGGAAAAGGCACCTACACCTGCGGCCAAGAGTAAAGGCAAGAAGACAAAGGGCGGTCCCCCCAGCAAAAAGCGGCGGACATGATCGGCCTGGAGTCGAGTAATCTCTATCTTCATTCGAGGTACTTGCTTACGCATCCTCAATAACTTAATGATACCCACGTTAATGCTTCCGTGTCTTCGATACCAGTCTCCTAAGTGACATGCTATGGTTCGTGAGTCTAGAATTGATACCGTCATGAGTTGTGTTCCATGGTACACATATCGTTCTCCTTGTGTCCGTCTCTGTTCAGCAGCAAGAGGGATCAGTCCCGAGCATATGTGTTTCCTCATAGCTTGGCGCATGCAACAAATAGTACGCAGACCTACATGCATACTTAAGTCCAAAGCTTGATATGGAGTTCGAACGAGTTTTATTTCATATCCGCTTACAATCGTGAAAATACCGCTGCTTTCTGGTCATTTAGGGTAGGTTAAAGCTGGTTTAACACTTTAAGATCAGTGTAATGGACTTTGCTTCTTGGATATACACAAATAATAGTATGTTTTAAAACCAAGGTATTCTCTAATGTGTTATTTAGAGCTCAAGCTCTTGTCGCATCGAATTGAACGGCTCTTGTTGTAGGAACTTACCAACCAATTGTTGGAATGGGTTGAAGAGCTTCGCGCTTTCGGGCAAAGAGTGGTATAGCGCACAGAACGATAAGTCTCACACGTTAATTGACCAAAGAAAACACCTTGATTGTAGTGATATTTTGCATGAGTTAAAAATGTTAGCGAGTCGTAGTTCTTGTCGCACACTATGTTATACATTCACCACTCATTCGATGAGGAACTGGTCCGACGATGTAATAGTAGCAATATGAGCTATAAGATTTTGATACACAAGGAATTGCAATGTTATATGGCAAAACATGCAAAAAGAAATTGCCTCCACACAGGATTGAACTATGGACCTTTGCATTACAAGTGCAACGCTCTACCACTGAGCTATAAAGGCGACTTGATGAGGTAGCATGTCTTATTGATTCTTTAGAAGCTGCTGCTGAGCTCAGGGTAGGAAAGCTGCCAAAAATGGCAAAAGAAATGCCCCCACACTGGATTGAACAATGGACCTTTGCATTACAAGTGCAACGCTCTACCACTGAGCTATAAGGGCTTTTGATGGGAATTGTTTTACCATTAAAATATATATACCACAAACTTAAAGCCTCGTTTCACTATGCTTTGCACCACACTTCTTCCAACTAAGTAGACAATGAAATACTGATTATCTCAAGCTTACTTTCATCTTTCTGCCTGCGATGTGAGTTTGCTTCAAAGCCATGCTTATATATTTTTACTGCGTACGTCTGCTTCTGTTCGCGAGCTTACACTGGTCAAAGTCAACATCCTCAACACGGTTTTCAACATGAAGAAGTCCCTCCTTCTCAGGCTCATGCCGAGGATGCGGAGGAGCAAGCATAGATACTACCGCAGCGGTAGAGGGCAAAGTTAAACAACTGTGCGCGACAAAATGATTTGTCGATATTGCTAAGACTTGGTGAATGTGCCAGATCAAGCAAGTAACTACATCTGTCTTGGACCCCACGATCCTAACACAGCCCTTTGCCTGAAGCCATGTTCGTCAGACTTATCGCCCGCTCTGTCCGAGTAAATCGCAAAGAGTCTCCCAAGCTTTCTCCACCTCCATGGGTATCTCAACATGGGTGATAGAACCTTTGCCCCGAGGACCATATCCGTTCTCATCATCTCTCATTCGTGGGATTTCCCCTATAAGTAGAGACATGAACCGATCCATGCTCCATAGGCCATTGTTGCGACTGCCATTCCACCCGTCAACATCGTAACGCAAACACGAGGCGAGATCACTGGTTTGTTCCGAAGGCGCACAATCTTTAGGCGCCACTATGGGAATGAATGTTGGCCAACTGGCGAGTAGAGGAGCATCATCCATCTTGTCCGCGTAGACTCGCTCAAACGCAGCAACGGTGCGCCGGCACATGGTGGGGTCTTGGGCGACTACAATAGAAGCTGGTGATGTGCACCCATACGTATCCAAGACCTTTCTCGTGTTTATGGCATTGAGCGCGCAATTCGTTGAGGTATCTTCGACAAGTATGGTGAGTCTTTGGCTTGGCGCGATGCCTTCTGCAGGTGCTTGTGTGTTCTTCTCAGCACCGAGGTGAAAGAACTGTTCTGAAATGACCTCTAGTATACGGGCCTCTGGTTGTCCGTGAACCTGACTGCTAATGCGACAATACTCTGGGTGTTGAGCCAGAGCATCATGCATTAGCTGTGTCGAGTGGCCAATGCCACCACAGAGAACGAGAACAATGGTTCCGTGTTCTGAACCAGAGTTAGCCGTACTGTTACAGTATGATAACAACATCTTGTTGAATTAGCCATTCACCTACGAGTTGTCTCAACTAGCTCTGCCACTATTGACATAACAGTCTCTGCTGTATAAAGGACCGCAGAAGCACACAGGACAACCACACTCGTAGAACCAAGATTTGACTCTAAGCTCTGATTTCTTGCACTATCAGAAAGCTTGAAAAGAGCGCTGCGTAAGTCTGTGAGAGAGCGGACTTGCTCATGAGCTACGAACTCTGAGATGACATTGGCAGCATCCGCGGCTTGGATTGCGTTTTCTGGAGAGATAGGCATCATGACCCGTTGAAAGACTGTTGTCGTGAGGGACTCGAGGGATGAATGTTGTTGTTGATGATGATGAACTTATGCACATGTGGCTCGTCGTCAGCCAACATACTGATGCCAGCGGAGCATCCGGAAACGGAATATCCAGATCGCGACAGCAGTACCAGACCGCGCAGTGTTCTCAGCGGGACTTTGCATTCGTCAAGAGACTGAACAAATCTGGTAGCATCATTTGAGTTCTTGAACTAGAAGTCTTTTCCGACTCACCTGAGCATCGCCAATTAAGTGATAGGTGAGACTTGAGCAGAAACATCACCTCCTGGTAGGCAGGGTATACCGTTCATGTTTCGCGTGGTATGTATGCTTCACAATCAAGAGGGTGTTGGGAGTGTAACTCAAGTATGCGCTGATTAACACTTTATTGCTATGCAAAAGCCGCTCCTGACAATTTGAGTTGATGGAGATAACTCACAGTTGCCTGACACGCAAATCAGTCAACTTGATCAGCAAAGTCACAAAGAAATAACGACAATACACTACATGCAATGCCTACATCATGTATGGCTGCGAATCACGGAATTAATGGAAGGTAATCGAATGCATGAGCGTCCTAGTCACGTTAGACTTTTCATCCGAAGTTATCTGCGTCAACCTGAAGGTGGTATATTTTTGAACATATCTCAGTTTCAATCTGCGTTAGAAACAATACAAAACAGACCCCTCATTTAAGCGCCGCGTATGTAAGAACGAAAAGGACTTGGCGGGAAGTTAATTGCAGGCTGCCGAGAGGTATTACTGCTGAGTGTTGGATCTCATCTCTTGCAGTGCCAGCCGACTGCTGCGTCTGCTTCAGGAGCAATGACTCCGTCACATTTTGTTTGTGCCCTTCCTAGATATTACTAACGCAAAAAGGTGCAGAGAACCTAGAGAAGAGAGTTTTGGCACTCTGGAATTACTTTGCACTTATCATTTCTGCATACTTCATGTTTACGTGTCACTCTATTAAAGGTATTCTGCGTATCGCTATCCACAGCCTGAACCTTGATCTTGCATTAACTTCACTTTATTTGCCTTATTACGCCGAAGGTGTCCTCTTAGATGGATTCCGCTTCTGTAACCGCGTCGCAGATACTCTGCCATCCTGGGCCGTCGTCACAACTCGACACGAAAGCTGGTATCGCAAGTCGGCACAAAGGCGAATCTCCCGATCCGCTCTCCAACGATTTCTTCAAGGTATCTCTACCTATGCTGGTGCGATGCTCAGAATAACTATGCGCCTACGAATAAACTTGCTGACTTCCTCTCAGGAGAACAATGCCGTTCAGAAACAGCCCTCCGACAGCTTGATTGACAGCAGAGGTGTCATTGTTCCTTAGAGTATGTCTCTATTGCTAAAGCCTAAATACTAAGATTCAAGACTAACAAGATATCTTAGGAGGAACACCTCAGAAGTTATCTTCAGTCAAGCTCAAGAACAGCACTGCCATTACTACCTGCTCTCCCATGGCTCCGCGCAAGAAACCTTCTTCTGTCTGTCAGCAGGACGACAATGACATATGCATTGACCTCACAAAGTTGGCGCAACAAGTATGGACTGCTGAAGAGCAACAAACAACGGCTCCTGCTGTCCAGCAGCCGTCGAAAAAACTAAATTGCGACCTCTCACCCGGAACTTTGACTGGTGGACAGGACGGTATCGCGTTTCGCAACTATAACATCGCTGGGCCTTCCCTGCTCAAACAAAATAGGCAGAAGAAAGCCAATCATCACTCGCCTCACGATACTTCAAGAATCTACAAGGCCATCCGTTTGCCTAAGGAACCTGCTAGACAGCGGAAGCACTCCAAGAACTGGATCAGTAGCAGAGACAAACCCATCAGCGTAGACGATAGCCCTGCTTCTCGATGTATCTCAACGCCCAACAAGACAAGCGACCCCAATCCTCACTACGAAGTTGCCCAGGCGTTTTCTTTCAATCGGAGCATTCCCCCAATGGACCCCAGCCTGGTTAAGACTTGTCCCAAACCACCACCAGCTGCCTTGATGCTTGACCAAAGGGCATGCTTTCCTCATCAGCTCGACATGGCTCGCCATCTGGCCTACAATGGCGTCTCAGGGCCATACGAACTTGGCGAATATCTCGTCGATATCCACAGGGGAACCGCACAACCTGTCAAAATTGCTCGTCGTGATACTGACGAGTACGGTCAACCAGTTTGGCGCCACCTCATTACAGGAGATCGTATACAACCACAAGATGGGTCTAATATTTCGGGCAAGCCAGCCGCACTGAGAACCGGAGTTCTGTTCCATATGGAAGACACAAATGGCACTATGATTGCCCCTGAATGGACCTTCAGCCAACCTCGCAAATGGCATTCCCAGGAGAAGCCCGAAAAGGAGAAGCCAGAGAAGAAACAACACTCGGCACAGCAGGAAGCCAACCCGATTCATCCTGGGCTTAAGCCCAGTTGCAATCCCATGTGGTATTGAGTGATAGCGCAGTCAAATACACGAACCGAACAAAATATGTTTTAAGGGTCGTGACTGTATTCTCGCCAAAGAGATTATCTCGTAATTGGATTCACGATCAAGGTAGGCTGACTCCTGTTCGATGGATGCGGACAAACGTACTCTGGACTTGGAAGCAATGGATCTTGCTCAAACACAGCGATCATGTTTTTCGTTTTTATCTGAATTTATAGGCGAAAGATACCAATGCACTCGAAACAAGCAAATTATGAGCCAGTGCTTGGGAACAGCCTTACCCGCCTGTTTAGATTTGTAGTTTTGGGCATTCCTTTTTAATAAAATGAATAATTCTATTCGCTTGAGAGTTCCATTGCAGTGATTTGACGAACATTGAGCCGGATGATGGATGGTAAGTGGTTGTCGAATCAATTCACGATGATTGATGATTACGGAAGAATTGCGCGCCGACATCGATATCATCATCCAAAAAAAAGATGTCCTGGTCCGTCGCCACTTTCGCTCTAGCTCGAGCCTCTCATTGACGTCAATTTGTCTATATTATCATATCTTTCTCTTCTCTTTTGTTTTCTTCCCTATCTCTTCATATTCGTATTCGCAATGGGTTCATCATCGTCCAAAGTTGCTAAAGGCGCAGCGCGAAAGTTTCCGGCTCGAGCTCCAGGAGCTGCAGTCCCCGAAGCAGTAGCACGCCAACCAAGGGCAGAGGCTACGAAACCGCAGTCAAAAGCCCGAGAGAACGGCGTTAAGGACGAAGGTGAATGACCAAACTCTCTTCTGGCTGTTAATACCCGCTGACACGTGCTTATAGCCGTTCGCGCAGATGCTATGGACCCCGATTTCCCGACAGGCGACTTCTCGCGCCGCCTACACCAGATGGGCATTGCCGACTCGAATCCTACATACTCTCCCTCGTCTACTGCTGGATCGCCCCTCGGACCCTCAGCACCTCCAGGGCCTACCTTTGCTCCAAGCCGAAGTAATACAACCCTCATTGCGCTCGAAGCTCGAGATCGATTACAGAGAGAGGCGGAGGAAGATTTTGCCAATATGGGACGTGAGGGCCGCCGGTTCCTCGACATGAGAACGTTGGTAGATGCCATGAAACTGCGCGATCGAGGTCTACCCGAGAAGGACATTGAGGCAAGATTGAGGATACAACCGGGGCTGTTGAGCAAGCTTGGCCGGGAAAAGACGTTCTCACATGTTACGAGTCCTAATTAATGGATAATGGAATAAGAAATGTTGGTATTCGCTGTGGTTGTCTCCTATGACGCTAATAATGAGCGATATCACGAGTGTATTATATTACGACTGTACAACCCATTCTTCCTCGCTCTACAAGTCCCAGGAATAAGAGATACCCATGAAGAGAAATCGAAACCCACCTTGTTACGTGATTCCGTTGCCTTTGTCCAAACTACCACCAGCCCCCCGTGCTATCAAAGCCTACCAAGCAGCATGGCCGCCATCGATACGAAGATCGGCACCGGTCATGTAACTACTCGCATCGCTCAGAAGAAAGACTGCCGCGCCACCATACTCACTCGGCTTATTGAGGCGGCCGAGCATGCTCTCGGTGGGCCACTTCTCTCGGCGATCGGGGTAGTCATCGAACAGGTTTCAAAGCATCTGTGTAAGGGTGTATCCCGGCGAGAGGGTATTGACACGAATTCTGTACTTGCTCCATTCCATGGCAAGGTTATGGGCGAGCTGTACAACGGCAGCCTTGGAGGGATTGTAAACGCTGCCAGATGTGTTAGCAGCTGGAGGATATCAGTATGAGGGGCTCGAACTGGTACTTACAGAGCTAGTATGCCCTTGTTGGCAATAGTCGCGCTCATGCTAGCAATCATGCAAATGCTACCAGGCTGCTTGAGCAGTCACGAAGACCCCTGTAAGTTGATGCTCATCATGCACTCAGTTTCCTCCATTGAGTAATCAATTGCTGGCGTTTCATGGTTGATACCGGCAGCGGCAATAATACCACCCAGGCGACCAGCACCATTGGCGATATGCTCCAAGATTTGATTGAGAGCTGGAACGTTCCTCACATCGACGCGGCGGTAGTGTAGTGAAGTACCAAGGTCTTTTGCCCGCTTGGCTACCTGTGAGAAGCCAGATTCAAGGTCTTGGACGGGTAAGGGTAAACTATCAATGGCATGAACTGTTAAAGTCGGCAATTGACATACTGTTAATTCTATAATAGAGGGCCCTACTCGTAGCACCGGCCTCAAGAAGGGCCTCGATCCAAACAAGACCTAGGCCTCTGGCACCGCCCGAGACAACAATGGCCTTGTCTTCGAGACTGAACCCTGGCAGGAGGTGAGGTTGACCGACAGCGTTGGGTTGAGGGATGGTGTAATGAAAAGTTCGAATGGCAATGGGGGCAATTGAGCTGCTGCTTTAAGAGGCAGAGCTCGTCTGGAGACAGTCTGGCGAAGCAGTAACTGTAGAACAAGAGAGAATTTGTTCATTTCAGAAGTGATTGTGAAGTTGACAGTAGTTAATATAACCGTGCAGGTGAAGCACTCTCCATACGTGGTAGGGACGGTAGCTCGGCTCCTTTTGTAAGAATCTCAATGATGAACATTGCTTGTCATGGCCACGGCTATAAGCCAGCCATAAGTTTTGAGCTTCTCTTTATGGATGAGGAGATTGCTTAATACGGACAGTATCAAGTGGCGTTTCGTTCGTCACCTCTACCGCAATCAAATGATTGTGTCACAAGAGACTCGCCATACCACGCTGTGCTACGCTGGAAGAGAGGACATCAATGCACGAGGAGAAATAATTCAGGCCAACGAACAATACTACCGAAGGTGGGTATAGAAACAGTCGTGCCTGAGTCTAGTAGGCTAAGAAAGCGTAGGCTAAGCTTCCCATCCTCAGTAACCACTAGGACGATATTAATGATGCCGGTGAAGCTCGGGTTTTCTTGTAGAGTTAAACTCGATCGATGGCAGCCACGTACCCCACCTTGCTCTTGTAGGCTGATCCGCTGGGCCTGTTGAGCTTGAGCTTGGATGTTGATCATGTTCCATGAATTCGTTTTTCTTGCGAGGAAATCGGGCGACACTTCCGGGGTGTCTTCTCCGGTTCTCAGCTTCTTCATCCGTGAGCTTCGTGTCCAATCATGACGGACTTCCCAACCTTTTTGTTCTTCCTCGGGCCCATAGCTGAAGTTTGCATATTGGCAGGTTACCAGCTCTGAGCAGTGGCCACGAGGCATTCTGCGTGGTATATTACTCCGGCGAACGCAATGTCTACATAGTGCTGTCAGAATGGTAGGTAGCAGCCTGAAGTGGGAAAGGAATAGGTAACTTGTATATCGATGCTATGAATTTAGGTTTTAGTGGGAAGTAGATTAAGAAGAGTTGTCTAAAAGAGGAACCCCGAAAACGCACTTGCACTTGCTCTCAAATCAACTCAAGCCTCCTCTCGGTAACTTCGGGGTGAAGCGTGCCGAGACTGCTTCCTTTCCGATCAACCTCCTACTGCAGACTCCCCATCGGTTCATCAATATGCATGTCCCACTTTCTTTCCTAAAACGGCAATCCTTGATCTAATGCTACTATGAATCTCAAGTACCAACTCGCTTCTTGTGACTAGCAGATCACAGGTAACGAGTCCCAAGTTTAGAACATCTTCCTGCTTGGCTTCAATGCAATGTTCAGGTGGCGAGCGCATTGTATCTTGGAGTCCACAGCGGCGGTAAGTTCTGCTGTAGTATCACTACTTTTTCTCTATGAAGTAGTTCGGCATCTTGATGTCCAAAACTCATGTCTAGATCCTGGGTTGAGGTCGGCCAAGGTCATGTAGCCGAAATGCGCATACCACTACACTAATACCTGACACAATCTACATTTTGCTGAGGCGCTCAATGCACCTTGACTGACGCGATGATGAGCGGACAATCTTTGACTTGTTATGTCATGTTGTTAATGTGTGGCACAGGTTTATACAGTGGACAGTCCTTTAATCGAAACAATGAACATGCTATATCTGAATTATCATGAGAACTATAAACATTCTGAGTTAAGCCTCAAGGTAAACAAAATGCATCTAACGCCTAGTACCAATCCTTCAAACATGACAAACATTACGTTGCTTCGTCGCCTTGATACGTATTTTTCCTGCTACCACCTCCAACAAAGCCTTACCTTTAAGAAATACGCACGAACAAACAGGAACGCTATCGCTCTAAATCCCAAATGTGAGTTGCAACACGTTTTGCTTTTAAAGTTGCCTTTTCAGCCCGTCTTCCTCTTTGATTTCCTTCTCCCATACATGCCCTGCGGCTTCCGTTTAAGCGCTGTCTATCCACTGATACACGGTGACCAATGTTGTGTAAACCATGGCAATGAAGCCCACCACCATGACAACAATGTCGATGACCTTGGCTCTGGTGGTCTGGGCAGCTCCCTTGTAGTGCAGCAAAGCTGGGTAGATGTAGACAAGAGGAACACAGGCAAAACTGCCAATCAGTGCGACAAACTTATCCAAGTCACTGGCACCAACAATACTGATACCAACACAGACACCTGTAAGTAAGGTTCTGAGGGCATTCTTCTTCCACTTAATCGCACTGCTCTTCTTGCCAGTCGCCCGTTCTCCAAAGATAGATGTCTCGACGATACGAGCAGCTGGGAACAACTGAACGGGGTCCCCTGCCAGAACGGCAATGGAATACAGGAACTGGACAGCGTTGACAAGGGGGGAATCTTGAGGGAAGTTGGAAATGACCTGGATCTTGGTGTCCTCGCCGAATGTCGCGTAGCAGAGTGCTCCTACGGATGTGAAAATGATCGTGATGATGAACATGACCAGGTAGAGAAGGCCAGGGAAATGCTCAGGTTTCTTCATGCTTGACTGGATGGGCAAAATAAGTCCTATGCCTTCAAAGGTAAAAATGCCTGACCCGACCGTTAGAGTGAAATCTCTGGAGTTAAAGAGCTTCACAGTTGGATCCATGCCGTGCTGTGAGAGGGCCGCAATGTCATAGTACCAGATGTACACAATTCCAATCAAGATAAAGACATCCGCGAGCAGGGCGGCGGGCCCAAGCTTTGAGATGTTTCGAATCAATGCAAGAGGAACAAGGGCAACCAATTGGAGAGCAATGAGACTGGGCACACTGAACATCAACTCGCGGTGGTTGGCGGTCACAGCATCTAGGAAGGCATAGAGATTCTCTGCTGTGAAGATGAGACCGGCGCAGACAAATCCAAGCTGAGAAATAGCAATGGATGCGAGAACCAGGCTTCTAAAACGGGGACCAATGATGGCTTCGCCGAGTTCTCCGTAACCGCCTCCATAAATCTGACGACAGTCTAGAAGAAGCCGGAAGCATCCACAATTGATTAAAGAAAGCGCGATCAAGGTGATTGAAGAAAAGAGAATGCCACCATTACGGAATGCCTTGGGCAAGAACATGATTCCGGTTCCGATAAAAGCCTTGATGAGGGTGAAGAAGGTCTTTGTAGTCGTAGCGTCGCCCGTCTTACGTAGTCTCTTGGAGCTTCTCCTGCGCCCAAGCAGCGGCCGGAGCTCAGGTGGTTGTTCAACATCGCCGTCCTCTCGGTCATCGATCGCAGACTCGTCTTCGCTGTCGGCATCTTCGAGGTCTTCGCCAGCAAAGCTTCCGTACAAATCGAGGAAATCGACAAAGTTTTTAGCCACAATTGTGTAGCCACTCATACGTCTCTGGCGGGCACGTCGTTGAATATGGTATCGTCGGAAGCCTCCAGGTTCACGCTGTTCGGAGTGGCTCAGCTCGTCGTCATCGGCCAGTCCAGGAGTGTGATGGTGGGAAAAGGTAGCAGCTCGTCGAAGGGAATTGGCGCGAGCCTTGATCTTGAACATGTCGCGATGCATGTCACCACCTTGGAGTAGAAGTGAAGACTCAACAGGCTCTGCTTGAGAGTCATCATTGACATTGGTAGCGGAAGCAGAGGCAGAGGCGGAAGTAGAAGTGTTGGCTGGACCGAAGGCGACATCAGGCTCTGCAGAATAGCCATCTGGTAAATGCTTGTCAAGAATAGCAGCCTTTCGCTTGCCCGTGTCGCTACCGGGGCTGCTGGGCGTTCCCTCGAAATTCGTGAAATCGGCCATGGTTGCGGGTTCTTGGAAGAGTTTGACAGTCGTGACGTAGTGCCTACAGAACTCGAATGTCTATATGCAGCTATGGTAGTGGGAATAAAGCTCAGTAAACAACAGAGTATTTGTCTTTGGAATGGTCAATCACGGGGAGTTTTCAGCTGCGTTAGCCGTCACTGCTAGTGTCAACTACCATTTGCCGACGAACAAAGAGACAATGAATTGAAAGAGAGAGAGAAAACATGAATTCCTGCGAACAATGGTAAATCGCTAGGTTGGGTCGCTTGTTGTACGACAATTCGGGTCGGTGAATATCTCTCCCGGGACATCTAGCCGATTGAGGTTTGAGTCGGTGGGTCCAAGACCCACGTGCGTTTGCAAGTTTCAAGTACTCAATACATTCTCAGCCTCAAGTATGTGTTGGAATTTGCCCTGGCACAAAAGAACAGAAGGTATCCGCTACGTCACCAGTGACCTTCCTGATGGTGGTACTCATGCAACCAGAGAAACACCAGGCTCGACATTCCTCCTTCCTCATTTGATACAATCGAAGCTTCTAGAGAAAACAACCAGGGAAGGTCTCATCTGTCTCTAACCCCATATTAAATAGCATGAGAACAGCTCGGTCAACCGCCCACGGGTTCACATGCCTCTACCTCAATGCAGTACATTTTCACTCTCCGACTCTAAGATACTAAAATAATTACATTTGTAGTGCATTTTGGCTGGGGTCCATTACTCTATTTACTTCAACGTACTTGATTCTGTTCGAGTGGTTCGTGGAGTGCACCCTATTTGCGCCTTTTGCCATAGCAGTTCCTTTTATCACCCTCGGTGAAACGTCCCTATTATTAATTGCTTTCAACATTGTCATTGTGGATAAAAGAACAAATTGAAACGGTTGCGGCTGGTCAGCTTTGCGCCTGTTGTACAGTTTTAGAACTCGTCTACAGAAATGGTAATTCGCGATAGACTCCATATATATTCGCCTTCCGTATAGATGTAATATTTATAAAAAGGAAAGCCAATAAATAAACTGCGTAGTACAGTTGAAATTGTGATGCATATTTCCCTCTATTCCAGTCGCGCCATCAGTGGCTTTAACGTATGCTGTAGCTAACTCGTGATTAGAGCCAACATTTAAGAAGTCATTGGGTTGAGCTGACAATTGCAATTTCGGGAGCCACCGGATGGGCAAACTTGAGCTTTTATACATGCATCATGAAGAAGAGAGTATGTTTCCATCACCATCAAATGATGGTAATACTCGCTGGAGTAACGAAAATGCTAACAATTAAGATTCCACCCCACTGCGATCCAAGGCGCTGAGCAGTATCCCAGTTTAGCCGGGAAAGACCCGTATCAGTATGGGAAACTTTTTCCTCAGGCACATATGGCACTAAACCGAATACGCTCGACGCGCCTGTCGTTTCGCAGCCACCAGAAAGCTCATTCATCAACCTCAAATTCAACGCTCAATCTCATCACAACCGTCAAGATGAGCTTCGCACCTCTCAACCCTCGCCCTATGCTGCAGGAACTTGTCAGCAAGCAAGTTCTTGTTCGTCTAAAATGGGGTGAGGTCGAATACAAGGGAACCCTGGTCTCCATCGACAGCTACATGAACCTCCAGCTTTCTGGCACCGAGGAGTACATCGCCGACAAGCCTACCGGTTCGCTAGGTCAAGTACTGATCAGGTATGCTATCATCTATCCATTGGCGGATTCTGTGAACGCGGTGCTAACCAGGACGTTGCAGGTGCAATAACGTGTTGTGGGTGCGCGGAGCAGATGCAGGAAGCGACGCGGACGCTGCTATGACTGGCTGATTCACCATTAGGTGATGGGACTTTGTGAAGGACAGACAGGAGGACACGATGTTCTCAAATTATACAGAGTTTTGCTCTGATGCGAACCCTACGCCTGGCCCCGACGCGACACCGCTTTTTCAACCACCAAGCCTCGCCCAGGCTGTTTTCATGCATTCACCAGATGCCTCACCTCGAGACACTATTCATCGGCTAGTTATCAAAATTAGATGCCAATTTCAGGCGGACAGCTCAACAAGTTCTACAAAAGGGTAGTATTCTGAGTCACAAATCTTAATTCAAATTTCGGTGATAACCATATTTTCTGTGGTTTATGTGATCTGCTGCAGTGGTGAGCTTGGTTCAACCAAACCGATCATTGTTTGAAATCCTTTGAGCGGAGGTATGTGTCTTCCAAGCTCTTCCTTGATGACCATGGATCTGAGTCGCGGATCTTGGCTTTGAATATTGGTCCTCCTTTGCCGAAGGCGAGACGGCGATTCACTGTCTCATCTCAGACGTTTCTTTTTGTTCTGTGTAAGAGTACTGGCCCAGCTGAATTTCAAATCCGGCAAAGACTAATGCAATTGACGTGGTCGAAGTGAGAAGATGATGTCTGGAAATGACCATCTCGACAAATGACATGAAACAATAGTGACCACTCTTTTCACGCATTGATTACCGATTTCTATTTCATATCTGTACAATTTACTGTTGCATGTTAGCCTATGTCAAGCCTCAAATATTGAAAACGAGCCTTTTCGTTTCTTGCCCCCGATAGAAGTTTTAGAACCGGCGGCGTTCAATAAATCTGTCTAAGTGTATGCAACAGTCGTACCTATCTTGAGGCCATGATCTGATTTCAGCATCACCATTGGTCCACGCAGAGATCACAGTATCAAGCCAAACTAAAGAAGCAAAAGAAGACATACGCTAAACAAACCTCAGAGCAAAAGCGGCACAACGCCCACCATGTTCAAAGCGAAGGTTGATTAAGATGAGATGAGTATGGAAATAACACTACACATAGTTTAGAAGAGGAAAAAAGCCTTTATGATGAGTAGACCCCTTCCCATTGGTTTTGACAATACTGACACCTATCAGCTCGAAAGAAGAGGTAGAGCTTGTATAGGCACTGCAGCTACTCGACCTGCAGAGGTCCAAGGGTAATAACTGCGCATTTCTTGCGATATGTGCCTGGGGTAGTTGCCGATTTGGGCGCGTTGACATGTTCAACTTTTGTACTTCGCAGGCAAGAAAGCCATATAGACCAATTGCGTGGCCCCTTTTGTTTCAATACGAGCTTCTCGTACCACCATTGAGCGTATGGATGTGTACAGTTGTCAGGCAACTTGAGAAAGCTAAAAGTCTGTCAGAAACACGCACATCTCTGAAGTCTGAATAGAGAGTATAGGGCATTTCGAAAACTTACTTGGTAAAATCTGTGACGTCGTCTGTGCTCAGCGGAAAACTGACCCTACCTCCTGTCCAAAATGCACCGCCGCTAGGAAAGCGCAAATCTATGAACTCTTTCAACAACCATAGTGCATCGTTTCGTTCAGGCTGTTGAATGGTTTCTGGGCGTTTCGCAGGAAGATTAGCCCCCTTTTCGCCTATGGGCCACACACGTAGTTCTGGGGGATAATTTGAATCGATATCCCATGAATCTCGTGCAAAAGATGTTGAGTCAGTCCGCTTCCGGATCATTCTCCAGAGAGCAAGGAAGTCAGAGCCGTCTTTGTGTTTTCTCATTACGGACTTAGGCAGGGTGCATGCCGAGTTGTAAGCGGGAACTATCAGAGTATAGCCTGTTGGGGTCCGGATATCAATGCCAGATGCCGTAAAATGCATGGTGCGAATATCTTCGCTTTCAAGCGGGGCAATAGAAGGGCCAAGTTTGATATCCAATGTGATCTTGGACTCGTCCTCCAACCGATAAGTCAAGCGAAATACGCCTCGTTGAGAGAAATCAATCTTATGGCCATCGATTTGGTTCAAATCAAGGCAGGGAGACCTGCCCACCTTCCCTCTCGTCATACTGGTAAGCCATAGCGCTTGGAGAGTCATGAATTCTTGTGATGACTTCTGAAGCTGGTTGTCCAGAGTTTGGTCACTACTCAGGCAGTGAGTAGCACCAATGTTACCGCCAAAGGTCTCAATAAACATTTGTCGTTCCGGTTGCACAGTTTGAGGGTCTTTCAGAGATTCCATCGAAGCAGCAATCCATAGGCCTTCCTCTAACCTCCCTATAAACTCCAACCAAGCAGCTTCACCCAATGATCAGCCACATACAACCGCAATATTAGACGAGAATAAAGATTCGGCTTGCTGCTGCCCAGCGAGCGAATTGGGCGTGCCTCTGGTCTGCCCACAACGCTCGAGAGCTAGTTTATAATGGTACGGAGGGTGTACATGGGTTGAAGAAGTTTCAAAAAGGGAGGAGGCCACGGGTGCCTGGTCTAGACTCTGCATGTCAGCAGTATCCTTTAGTACTGTTGCAGCTTCAGGCGGCTGCAAGAGGCTGATTGATGCTGTCCATTGCCGCTCGAGAAGAAAGTCAGGCAAGCCGTGGATGTAACTGTTGATGACAGCATTTTGAAACGACTGAATACATTTTGAAAACTCGTCTTTGAAACTTGTCACATCGTCATTCCAGTGGGAAGGAAAGGCCATGCGTATAGGCGTCTTGCCGACAAGCAAACCTCCATGGTATCGATGAACACTGGCCGCAACACCAAAGAACCGCCTGTGTTGTTCGGTCTTATTGTACAGCCTGTGAACAGACACCAGACACTCGTTGCCCTCGATAAACCTGTGAACTTGTCTCCATCTATTGAGTGTGTTGTCTGAAGGGCCCCAGTTGTTTGATGTTAAGTCAGCCCTAGGGTCGTGATCGTAGCAATGGCTTTGCTCGAACACATCTCGTGTTCTTTTCTTTGAACCCTCACCTGCTAATGTAGAGTCGATTTGAAGACCATGTTCAAGGGATGGGGCCCTATATGAGAGATACTGATCGAGTACGATGATTCTATCCTCCGAGGGAGTGAACTTGTGGAGCACGTGTTCTCTTGCTCGGCCGGTTCCACCTGACGACAGACTCTTACCCAAAGTTATCGCCGAATTGTCTATCTTCATCTTAGCAACAAAACCTGTCTTTGCTGCGTCAAGACTTTCAAAGTATCCTGCCTCTTCCAATATCGCCTCTGCTTGTGTTGCAAGTTCGATACAAAAGACGTCCCTTGAGGTGTAGAGAGTTTCACATCGGGAAAGCAGGTTCATCGCGGTGTCCATATAGACCCATGTCGCAACCCAAGGGTACCAGAAAATCTTGTCTTGACTTGACGTGGTAGGATTTCGTACGTAACTTCCAGGGTGCAGATGTGGAATGACGATAGCCTTGGTGCCCCCATTTGGAATTTGAACTGTTCGAGCAACACCGACTTCCTTGAGCAGACTAGAGCATGGATTAGAAACCGATACGAAGGAGACGAATAAACTTACGATTTAGGTGGAGTTTGACGTCGAGTTGGCTGGCACAGCCAAGCATCAACATGTTGTCCAAAGCTGACAATGATTACTGGCCTAAGTGCCACCAACCACGAATCGAATAATTTCTCAAGTGCAAGTCAGAAGTGATGTCAAAGCCAGTAAAAGTACATCATACATACTCGTGATTTCTCCTTCTGGTTGAAACTTAGACGCGGCCAGTTAAGTAGCTGATTAAAGCTGATCAGATCTGTCAGTGCTGTGATAGGAGTACTGCAGATCCCCGTCTCCACCGCGGCCATGGAGGTCAGAACACTTCTAACAAAGCTGCTGGTAGCACGAACACCGCTAAGTATGTCAGCACCGTCGTTGATACTGCTGATAGGCGGTTCATGGCCACAAAGAGCCAGAAGAGAACTCCCATGTGCCGATGATTTTGCGACAGCCTGGCTGTATGTGCCACTAATATAGGTCTTACGATCGATCTCTTTTGCCCTGTCCTCGTCAAGCCAAATTTCTTTTCGAGCATATTCCCACCATGATTTGAGGAGGAAACTAACGTCAGAAATAACTTTCTCGGGTGGTGGCGTAAAACAGCTGTTGGCTTTGCTCAAAAGGGTAGTGTTGCATCTCATGAGGACACGTTCTTCCTCGTAACCTGGGGTCAACATTCTATGTTTTCCTCCTCGTTGACGATTCAGAAGCGTCCGAGTTCCGAAGAAAGTGACCATACAACGCTCAGCATGATCAGTGGCGGAGTTGTAGAATCTTTGAAACAGTACATTCTGTTTCGCACTCTCCATGCTTAAATCTGCTATGAAGCTGCCGTTGATAGCATACACTTGGTGAGACTTGGCCACGCGTGGAAACAGCCGGTCTATCGTAGAGAGGAACGTGCCAAGGAGGGATTGTGGCCGCTCTGTGTTCTTTTGTACCCGTTTGAATGGATTTCGGGGTGCAGATGTCGACCCTACGTATCGGACAGTTATCGGCGTGGCTGGAAGGCAGCCTTTGAGCACCAATGTCCATGCCTCCACTCGATTCCCATACCCATGTTTTCGGAGCTCCTCGACTACTTGGCAAAGCTGATCGGCTACCATTGGCCAAGATCTGAAGTATGTGACAGAACCTGCGTCAAGTTTGGGGGAAGCTTTTGTAGAATGTTCAATTGAAAGAATATCGGCAAGCTGTGAATCATTCACCAGCATTGGATTGTTGAGCCAATTGCTCATAGTGGCATGGACTCCATCTTTGCCTCCATGGGTAAGAATTCTATGAGCAATTGTTCCACCAATATCAGTTGCTGTATGGAGGCGAGATTGCAAAAGCCGCGGGGAGATGCCTCCATACCCCAGGGAAGGCACCGAATAGCTTCTTTGTCGGCTAAGGATTTTCTTTCGCTGTAACACCGTGCCATCAGAGAAACTCGCTGATCTGCGTTTATGTTTCATGCCGAGCCCTCAGTCAGCGGTGGACAGAAGACGTGCGAAGCAGTTGTTGAGTTTGATGTTAAATAACCTGTAACAATCGAAGAAAAGGCGTTATTGTGGGAGGCGTGTTAACCAAATATTGTCTAGTAAAATTCAGGATATGAATATTTAGTGACAGAAAGGATGACTATGCAGCCTACCATGGCAAAACGATGATTATGCGATACCATATGGCCAAGAGTTGTTTGCAGTTCGGGCGCTTGGTCAAGTGGAGATCTGAAGACATTGTGATGGAAATCCAGCAGGTCCATCAGTCGATGAAGAGAAAAAGCTTGGGAGTATCAATCTATATCTTGATTATCCTTTAACACATCAAATTAGGTCAATATGGCCGAGTGGTCTAAGGCGCTGCATTCAAGAGTAGTCTTACCTGGTTAACTAGGTTCTGCAGTATCGAAAGATTCTTGGGTTCGAATCCCAATGTTGACAATCTTCTTTTTGCTGTTGCGTCACGCTTTTATCACTTCCTAGTATTGTGCTTTAGCTGTTTGACTAATCATAATTGGTCAAGATGGCCGAGCGGTCTAAGGCGCTGCATTCAAGATCATATCTTATCCGGATCAACTGGATTCTGCAGTATCGAAAGATTCTTGGGTTCGAATCCCAATCTTGACAGGTTCCTTTTTGCTTCAGCATCGACATAGATATGGCATGCTGCTGGAATGACTGCAACAAGTACTCAAGAGTGGGTGTCTTTTGAATTGCTGCGAGGCGTTGCGTGTCCTGTGCTGTGCTGTGTGTGATATACGCGAATGTGTGTCTGGGACACTACTTGGCTTGAAAGTATGTTTTTGGTGCTCACAAGTACCCTAAATGGACTGTACATAAGACATAGGTAGCAACCCAAACGGTGGAGAAGATCAGTTAGGTTCCTTCAGGGTCTATTTATCAGCGCACTCAGGCCTCACCTTCCGTTCAATGATACAACATCCATTGTCGGAGTTTGATTATTCAATGTAGTAGATTTAATTACTCCGCATCTAGGTCCGAAGCGTGTTACTGCGTGGCGATGAGTAGGCTCCGGGATTAGGCAGTCTTCTGATATCCTTCATTGCCATGCCTTGTAACAACACTCTTTCAGGCTATCAGGTGGCACAGAGTGGCAGAAAGTAGCACCAGCGGTGACTATCAGCACAAGTACCTCACAGTGGGTCTGTGGAAGCGGGGAAATGTCCCCGTCGTGCCTAAGTGCCGTGAATCTGGGGAAAGCGGGCCTTTAGCGGGCTCAGTGGATACGCTTCAGGGGGCTCCAGGCTACTAGCGGCAGGGAAGCATCGACAGCACGCGACTTGTAAAGCGCATTGAAACACTGTAAGTCGTTGTGGACCGGTGACATTTCAAGTCGTGGATTTCAAGTACTTCAACAGGATGTCATCAACAAGTCTATAGTCTTATCTTTGGCTCTTGGCGTAAAAGGAGGGCAAGTGTGCATTGCCAGGAACACACTTCCCCTGGCTGACTCCTGCATTACCTTTGCTACTGTACGAGAACTGTGCCGCACGTCGTTGCTTTCTGAATGCACCGCAGACAATTGAATTTGAAAAAAATGAGTCGATGATTTGCTCCATATCCCACGCCTGTAATGCGCAAAAACATGAGATTCCTGTCCACTCTACATCAATTGAATGTTTTGAATCCAAGTTCTTGCCTGACACTCGCATCTTCTGTAACACAAACGAATCGAAAGCAGCTGGGTGGCTGTCGAGGGAGAAACACGCCACTTTGCGTGTCTCTGGGTGGGGTTCTGGGGTTCCAGTTGCTGCCAGTCCCTTTCTCTCAGCATTGATTTCAGTTCATTCCATTTGACCCCTGCACGATTTCCCCTGTTTCCTCTGCGATGCAACACGCGACCACCTATTACACTGGGTTGGAATCGAAAGCACCGAGTCATCTAAGTCGCTCATTTAACGGCCCTGATGAATCCGACACTTTTGTAGGAAGCTTTCTGGATTTGCATTTCGTCCATGAACGACCGAGTTCGGAACAACGCCGCACAACTCACCAGTCAAATGCAGCAGCTACGTGTGGGCCACCATCTTGCTTCGAACAGCTGAATCTCAACTCGAAGCGATCCTCCCGCGGCACAACCTCTTGCATCCAAATGCACCACAACCGCTATGCCCAACGACAATGACTTTGGGGCGTCACTGGCGTGGCAACCTGCACAAATGGACGGCATACTCCCCTTGACCTTGTCGTAGCTCTCCGCTCGCCCTGCGCCTCTCAAGACTGTACTGTTTTCAGAACCATCTTGACCAACCGTTAGCAGTAATCCACAAAGTCACAAGAGCCTGGCCTCGACGTAATGGAGGGCATTAACCTAACTGACAGCGAATCAGCGCCTGTGTCGGCCTGCAGGAGAGTTTGAGGTTGGGGAAGATTGCAAGCCATCCGCGCTCGAGTGTAACCTTGTCCGTCAGCACAGTATTTGTCTTACTATGTACCGCTCTCTGCGCTGATGCACTGTCACTTGCCCAAGTATTGACCCATCCCATCTTGTTGTCACTTTGCCTCGATGTCGCAGCCTCCCTCATGCGCATGTTGATCATCCAAGCGCTCTTACCCCGCTCGATCTTGCTGGATCACCCAAACATGGCTGCACGTATATAACAGAGGTAACTGCCCATTCGTGTCCAGTTTTGATTCTTGTCTTTCCCTTCTCATCAAACCAAGTCTTCAAGTCCTTTCATCTTCCCGGTTACTACACACTTGAACAAAGCCAAGTCAATCACTCTTGAGCATCACCAAACAGTGAGCACGGCCCTTACCATTGCATCCGCGACTCTCCCTAACAGTATTAGCCTCTAAGAAACTCTCCTACACAAACCACCAACATGCCCGTCCGCGTTCCCAGACTTCCCGCTGCCAAGCCCTCAGAGATCTTCTGTATGGGTGCGGCCGGTGTTGGTGTCCTCACTCCTCTATACCTTGTCATGCCTGGTGCCGAGGAGCGTCTTTCCAACCAGACCAACAAATGGGCTCCACGATGGGAGCGCAACGTCAGCTACTTTATCCCTCCCATGGAGAAGGGCGTACAGCGTATCGAGCCTCCTGTGTCAAAGATGATCCAGCGTGTCGAGGATCGTCTTCCTCTTGAGAAGATGGCCAAGTCTGTCGATAAGGGCATCCGAAGCGGCATGGCTCGATTCAACGGCGAGAACAAGCCCTAAGAGCATATTATCACCTTTCTACATGACCTTGACCTGGGATTTTGTCAGGCATGAGTGTTCCCTTTGTACATTATCATAGCATACCCCGGGTGGATGACGCATTGTTCACGATAGCCCACGCACGAATGAAATGAATATTATGTTCCATTATCTTGTCTATTCTATGTTGGTGATTTTCTGATGAGCGATAGTCCTCGTTGCGTATATTGCAGAAGTATTGATCGTGCCTTTGAGCCTAAGATCTATTATATTCCCATGAACCTTTCACTTTTTTCTCTGGATCTCTTCCCATTTGCCTTCAACATGGAACCGAACCGAGGGTGTTCAATTCAGTGCCGATATTTGATACATAGGCCTCTCAACTTCTTTGCGGGAGCGATCTGTGTAGCCAACAGGCGCAGATTTGTCCTAATCGTTAACCCACGTCGTCGTTTGCGGCAATTCTCGTGACGGCGTACCGACGTATAGTTTGTCGACAAAGAGCTGATTAGAGTCACTATAGCCCGAGGTTTGAGATCGGATATCCTTCTGATCTGCCTTACACTGTTTCCGCAGTCGTCAAAAGCCAAAGCATGCTTGCCCGTCAAGTCAGCCTGTCACTGCCGTACTATCGACGATAGAGTGGGCCAACATATGAATTGTTGATATCGAAACCTTCACCATCAATATGGGATTAGAGAAGTATAATCGCAATGGGAAAGGTCATATATAATGCATTCATATGATGTTCATGAGGCTCAAAGCATGTAGTGACGAGTGGAACCCCTGGTGCGACACATCCTGGCTTCATAGCTTCAGTCTAATCGACGGTCCCCCACCGGGTTTCTTGTGGATCCCCAGCACGCAGCAAGTCTTCACCAGAGGCTACGCTTCAGCGATAAGGGATTCAGTCAGGTGGAGAGCCACAATAAGAAATAAATTCGGTTTAAACGATAGCATTTGTACATATCCAATACTTAACAGGCATTGATGGAATGGTCATAAAATAAACAAAAAGCAATTTAGTCAAGACGTGCCCTCCCGACAGTATGTCGGTCCCTAGGCCTAGGTCCATTTCTTTGAACAAAGAAAGGAAGAAACAGCTCGAGTTTCCCTGTTTCCAGCCACAAACGAGTCAGGACACCTGCCGCGCCCAGTTCCGTAGCCTGTAGCGCTCCTTCAGGATAACCACCTTGCTTCGTGGGTCCGCCCTCGTCACTGGCGTCGCCAGCGGCAAGTCCCGCTATTTGTCAATTGCGATGGCCCCGTATTTCGCTTTGCGCCGTCGCGTACCATCGCTGAGACGGACTTGGAGCGATGTGCTTTAGCGTCTCAGGTGCCAATCCGATATTTGCCTCATTGGAATCGGACGCCAGATGGCTATGGGAATTGCCCAGACTGGGGTTGACGAACTATATTTGTCAGGAGATGATAAAGAAGAATATATTTGGGTTCAAGAAGCAATTGAAGAAGCGGTCTCCCTCCTGAAGCCAAGATTGTGTCACTACATTTTGAATTTGTCGTCTGTACAGGTCAAGAACAGCTAGCGCCAAGACTGTGGATGAGTTGTTCGTCTGGACATCTCTCTTAATATATATATATATATGATGTTATGAATAATCATTATATGACTGCTCTAAAGAACCACGAGTTAGAGCGTATGGAGCGGTTGGGAATTTCTCATGGGAATTTCTCATGGGAATTTAAAGCGTGTATATCGGTGTTAAAAGGAAGGGTTGAGAGTCTGGTGGCCAAGTACCTAGCATAGCTATTAAAATAATGCATAGCCTAGTTATATTAAAGTCTGTGACCTCTAAGCGTGATGGTAACCAGGCACATATATGGAGAGGGGACACTGATACAGCTATGTATCAGCGCAATCATCGTCATACTGCCTCCCGATACAAGTCCTAAACATGGAGCAAGGTACGAGATATCCCAACAAAGGTTTTGGCCAGGACGGAGAAGTTACATGGAAACCATTGGCTTGATCAGAGCTGTCACAACATCTTATAGATTGTGTAGGTATTTGCAAAAACAAAATCTGCCAGCTCACGTCGATACGTTGCTATAAACCTGCACTTGTGAGTTCGTTAGCTGTGATATGTCCAGTATGTCGACTGGCCACAACTGAGGAGGCTGCCGAAGCTACCGGACTCTTGAACTTCCCTTTCAAATGTTACACACGAGGTGCTAATACGGTATGTGAGTTATGTTGTCCAAGTGTTCATCTTAAAACATAGACTAAGCTTTGGTGTTTGGATCTGGGTGGTTGGTTCTATTGTAGAGCTCGACTTACCTATTGCCCGAAACTAAGCCTTTGATTTTCCTTTCATGATCAATTACTCCATTACCTTGAAACTGTCGTATTCAGTTGTGAACAGTTTTGATATATGTGTACCCAATTGCAATAACATACTATTCATTGGGTGCTGTTGGGCCTTGTGGCATGTCTGTATAAAGACCTAAGAACCAGCTCGTGAGACAACTCCAGCATAGTTTCGTACAAGCTTCTGAAAAAAGAAATTCAACCAAAGTCCAATACAAATCCAGCAGAACATAACAGAATAACTGTACAAGCGTGAGCTACCTTGAACACCTTGCATAAAGAGAGAAACCCAAGAATGACATTAGCCGAAATTGAAAAAATCAAGAGAATAGTTTCGTTGTTGGTCGTTATCTTCATCAAGGCGTGGTGGCTTCACCATGTTTGGACCGTATCCATCCATACTCCCTGAAGCCACAGATCCAACACTGCTACTGGTCCAGTTTGTACCGATATGAGGAAGCTTTCCCGATGTTGGATCATTCATACCTCTCTCATTATCCGCAAACTTTTCCGGCTCTTTAATCGAACCAAAAGCAGCCACTCCTGACATTATGCCAGTCGACATAGCAGCACTCTGATTCAATACCGAACTGGCGCTAAGACCAGCAGTTTCAGGTGTCCAGCCCACAACACCATGAAATTGGCCTGGCGCATAAGGTTGTTGCATGTTAGGTACGCCCCAGTTGTCTGGCAACGGATTGGTGAGGTTCGGGTGATTCATGTCCTCTGCCATATGCCCTGAAGAGATCTCAGCATGATGGACGTTGACACCAGGTCCACCGATCAGGTTGAGGCCAAGCTGATCCTGTTGACTGTGTACATTTATCGGGAACATGATCGAGTCAAGACGCGGTTGACTTTGTTGGCCATAAGGCATAACATAGGTTTTGTCGGCGAGAGATGGCATAGGTTGCGATGGCATGCCAAGAAATGACGGTTTTGACGAAGCGAAGTCTGACGCTTGCCGATGTACAGATGGCCTTCGCTTCTTTGGAGGCTGGTTCAACTCTTCATCTGCCTCTCGCCTGACTGGAACGACAGAGATCGACGAGCTGCTTTCATAAGAAAGACCACTTTTTGCACTGCTGGTACCCCCAGTGAATGTTTGCTGGCCGGTGCTACCACTGCGTGACCTGGAAGCATCGTGCATATTGCTCCGGATCTGTTCAAGCACAGCTTTCAGCAAATCATGCATCCTACTGGCAGGATGATAAGTAGAACTCATATCACCCACAGCATCGGAGAGAATCTCGAGATAGCCGATATAGGTTTGAAAATTTGGCTCGCTGCGCTGATAGGCGAGTGCAGCGATTAACGCGATCGACGCAGTCCCAGCATGTTGGATTCCTGTTATGAAAATTTTGCGTCCATCGAACCGCTGTCGATGCTGCCAGAAAATCCGGGCCACCCGGACCGCCTGCTGAGTGCATATACTGCGAGCTAAAGTCGTACGACTACCATGAACGGCCTGCTGACGATCGTCTGTCGATATCGAAGAGCCTTCTGCAGTGTGGCTGAGGTGGTGCCCTGGACTTTCAGAACCAGCTGCTCGGTCGGCTTCAGGGCTAGGATGTGACCCTGTGCTGGTGTTATCACCTGTGATGGAGCCATATTTGGCCCACGGTCGATGGAGTAATATCATGGTCACATGGTATTGCTGGTGTAACAGGAAGAAGCTATAAGGAGCCGTCTTAACATTGCTTGGCTTCCATGCCATGCGCTCGGGTAATCGCCTATACCAGTTCTGCAGCTGTCTGTCGAGATTGATGACCTGTAAGTACCTGTTTTCCTCTGCTTCATTTGTAGCAAATATGCCATTCTGTGCCGCAGATCTGTTTGAACTGGTAAGGTCACGTATTTCAACAATACGACCCGCAAGTTCCATCAACTCAATCAGTTGTTCGTAAATTTCAGTTGTCAAGTCAGGTTTGGGAGCGTCGAGACCGAAGGAAACAAGTTGAGAGAACCGGTTGGAAAGGAGATCAACATCCTGGCTCTTGATGGCTAACGGACGGCCAAGAAACAGTCCCCAATATCGGTCGTAAATGACGCATGCTTGCATGACCATGTTCCGAATCTTCGTATCTTGTTGAGACATGTTACTAGTACAGTCAAGGTGTAAGCCAATATCGAAGGCAAGGCGATTTGCCATTCCTATAAACAGTAAGCCTGGGCGTCCAAAACTGGAGCTTCTGAGAAGTGCTCACCGGAATACATCCAACCGGTATTATCTCTACCAACACCGCATTCCAGGTCACCAAGTAGCAATAAGGCCTGGACACTGGGGATGCCGCCAGGTCGTTCGAGCTCAATATCGAGCATGTGCTTGGCTTCTCTATGAAGGGAACTTTCTCGGGGATTGACTGTGATCTTGCGCATATCCTCCCTATCCACATCAGCTGCCCGATACCCAGTCGCCAATATTGTTACGTGGAGGAAATGAGAGTAAAATTTGGAGGACTTTGATATCCGATCGGCTTCAAACGCATCTCGATCAATGATCTGAATCACAGAATTGTAATATTGGAAAAAGCCGTCTATAAGATAATCGTGTGTCTCACGACTGAGCGATGAAATGATCTTTTCTGCTCTGCGCATTTGTTCCGGGGGTTCACGAGTATCAGAGAAGCTTTTCGATTCGGCATAAACGTGACTGTTAGCTGTAGGCCCGAAGAAGCGTAGTCGTCCAGAAATTTGATCGAATGATAAGTTGTTCTTTGTAGACAGAAGTCGATGAATAATGTCATCTTGCTTTGGGTCTAACATGTGAAACGGCGAGTCCTCATTTGTACGCGAAAGTAGCGACTGTTTTTCGCGCTGATTATCAGCCCCAGACTCACTCTCGTGTGTTCCAAAATCATCGGCATGATATTCCGATGGCGAATCATCTTCACTGCCTGGAGATTTTGGATCAGATCTCGTCAGTGGGTCTGAACTGGTTGTTGTAATTGTTAAGCCGTCTTGGAAATCATGCCGTGTCTTCGGAGGATGAGTGGCAGGAGGTGGCACTACACCCTTTTCTAACAGTAGGCCTTCGAGCATAGATATTCGGTCTGATAATGACGACATGTATGCTTTAGATATAGGTCTACGAGAATTTCGTCAGTTCTGCCGCATGGAGGGACTAAATAATATGAGTGCATACCGTCTGCGCTCATCATCATTCTTAATGATGCACTCTGCGCCAGACTTGGAACAAGCGTTACATCGAGACTGATTCTTGGGAACCACACATCGTATTCTTCGATCGCGACATGATGCACAGGCGACAGAAGCGCGATGCCGTACTTGCTGTTTGCTGGTTTGCCGCGCGGTGTGACTTTTGGAGGTGACGTCCTTGAGAGTTGCCTCCAGATTAGGGGCATCTTTCGCAGGGGCCGAAAGAGCCATGGCGAACCGCGGAAAGCAGATCCCAGCTAGTCCCAAGAAGGGCTCACTATTGGGGAGCCTGATGGATCTCAGATCCCGAGTCTGGAATTCAATCTTTCCTGTGCAAGTGGTTGATAGGGAGAAGGTTTTAGTTCAAGGAAGCGGAGATGCAAAATGGGAGCTGTACCTGGGTCTTGACCTGTTGCTGAAGCTTGGACCTTTCCCCACGTTGCTGCTGTGGAGCTGAGAAGGGTCCCGGGGTCAAGGTGCACCAAAGTGCGCTGCCTGCAAAAGTAGAGCGCCCTTGACCATTTCAAGCATAGGAGACTTTTCATGGCTTCGGATTTAGGGTTGTACCAAGGACCGTGGCGGTTGCTAGCTTGGACGTTAGTAATGGCCTGAGTCAATTCGAGTGCATCAACTGCATCAACGACTCGAGTGTTGTGTGGCCCGGCTGACATGGAAGGTTCCTGTGGTGACACGGGGGCCGAAGTCTACTGGAATCACATGGCAGGTTTTTTAGAAGCTTAGTGACAGGGAGGCGCAGGAATACAAAAGTAAGAGAGAAGCTAGCTTATAACGGTTGGGTTTCCTAAGGGATAAACTAGTCCATATTAGGTTTATATTGGTAGATATTATAGGGTATT
>ONZP01000039.1:0-86070 GCA_900312805.1 Fusarium torulosum | reverse complement strand
GTCAATACCAGTCATACCACATATAGCTCACGTAGTGAGTAATGAATAACATCACCAAAAAGACATCAGTCATTCTGTATCAGAATCATAAGCGCATTTTTACAATCAATCACTCAGTATAGCAAAAAATAAAATATGTCGCATTGACAAAAGGGTTCGGAGCCCGGTGGCTCCTACATCCCTGTCGCTCGGTTTTGTCGTCGGGCCATCTCCTCCAGGCAGGACCAGTTTGACCTGACCGCTTACCACGGCGCCGGCTGGTCCTCCTAAGTTGTTGGTTGTCGTCGGGTTGTCGTCGGGCCTTATCCTCCAGGCAGGACCAGTTTGACCTGACCGTTTACCACGGCGCCGGCTGATCCTCCTATTTTTGGGGTTTTCGTCGGGAATCGAACTCGGGTCTTGGGGTGTCGAATCGAAATCCTTTATCCACCAGGCGAGAGCAGTTTGACCTGACCGCTTACCACGGCGCCTTCTGCTCCCCCTTGGAAACAGAGAGGAAGTTTACAACCTATAAACCATTGGAAGATCTTCACCTCCTGGTGGGAGCTGGGCGGTGGTGCTTGGTGCTGTGGTTGAGCCCCAGTGGGGTTGGTGGTGAAGCATCATGGCCCGTAGGCAGTGTGACAGCTGGTAGGCGGCCGGCAGCTACATCTTCAACCACAGCGACGTGAAGCTTTTGGTTCTCCGCAAAACAGGGCGCCGCGATGATTCCGAGGTGTTTTGAAGTCGTCGCGATGCGTGCCCCATACCCAAATGATTTCCCGTGCCATGTTGAAGATATCACCGCCACCACAACCTGATATCATATCACCACCAAAATGTACAACACCATAACACAACAACACCGCGACCACACAACGCAACAAAAAAACAAGACAAGCCCCAAGCTTGATTAACAACAAGGCAATGCATGCGCTGGTATTACATACGGATGTACGTATCCAACATCGCGGCACTTGCGCGTTTATCTCTCAATAGCAAGCAGTTTTTAAATTTGCAACGCTCGGTGTTGTAACCATGCAGCGCAAAGGGGCATAATTCGATGAGAATGGGTGTACCAAACGACTTCATTCATACAATGTAGCACTTGCTAGATTTATGTACAGTATTCGTTCAGCGTCGTGTCGAGTTCTCTATTGGCAAGGAGTCAAAGAGTTCAATGACATTCGCGCTTTGAGTCGTTGTGTAACAAGTCAAGGTCAGGTATTATCAAGACTGCTTCACTTGTGCAGCGTGTTGCATCTCGAGTCATCAGGGAACAAATCAAGGCAGGGTGAAGAAGCAAGGCAAGGCAAGGCAATGATATGGCATGAATGGAATAATGTATGGTCAAGGCAGTGGCTGAAAAGGTATTGGCATAGGATAGATTAAAAACGAGTATTATGGCACTAGCAAAAGTACGCGTTCATCTGGTGAGGGAATAACGGAATATTATACAGGGAGGAAGGACGGTGGTCGAAAAAGCGTATTTTGACGCGCAAAGCGGTTGTGATGATGAAGGAGTCAGGATGGGGAGACTGCGACACAACACGGAGACAAACTCTTGGCTAAAGTGGAGCCATAGGGTTTTGGGCCGGGTTTTTCAGGTTGGCAGATCTCGGGTGGATACCGGATATAAGCTTACGCACGGATAAGTACAAGACACATGATTTGCACTTTGGTGTGGCAGTGTGGCAGGGTGGAAGTGTGGCTCATGATGAGCACAAGCTAAGCTCAATAAGTCTTATCTTGAGCCTTGCATCAGTTCATGATCGCCGTGACCTTGATTTTGGTTAACTGCTAAATCAAGAATATGCAGTCAATATGATGCGTTGCTACTGCTCACGCCTTACAAGTCTGATGAGAACGATAATCAGAGGGGAGACGTGATAAACATTGGGTACCACGCAAGAGGTTACCTACATATTGATGCTGTCATCGTTCCTGATCTTGCCTTGCTGTATGTAGGTACTGATCTGCTCTCTTGGTTGAAGGATGTGCTGAGAGCCTATCACGTTCATGTGACGCTATGCACCAGCCAAACCAAGTCATTTCAGCAGTTTCTGCTTGGTCAATCAGTCAAAAATAGAATACAGAAACCTGTCTGTCTATTGATCTGAAACTTGGTCTGCTGATTTATTTTGGTTTGCTTGTCAAAGTTGGTATCAAAAAGCTGCTTTACTGAGTGACACGTGCCAATAAGTCACAAAACGAAATGCCAACCTAAAGCTTCCCCCCACCAGCTTTCTTAGCGGCCGAGTGACGCTGGGCTTATTTCTGCCACGTGAAGATAGCAGGCGATAAGTAAAATTTGGTCGCTACCTTGATTAGCCACATTGCATCGCCGTGTGTGCAAGTCACCCTCAAACATTAAGCAACAGCCGAGCATCAGAGCTCCAAGACTACGTACCGTGAATTTTAGACCAGCCAAACGCCAACTTTGGGAAGCTTGACCGTCTATTCTGCTTGTCTTGACTTGACCCTTCAACCTCAAAAACTTGGCTGCCTTCGCTCTGTAGTCTATCTAGTTCCGCCTAAGCCCTGTCGCTATTTACCGATTCATTCGACACATCGCCCGAACGCACGAGCCTTATCCATGTGCAAAATCTCCCCTTGAACAACTCCACACACCAGACGAGATCTTAGATATCACCAACATCCTTCGTTATCGCTCGACGCACTTGGATGTCCAACTTTTGAACGAACCGACCCCGATATCCTCCCCTCGGCGCGGCCTACGCCTGCCATATCTTCGCTCCGATGTGGTGGCTATTTAGAGCGATCTTCAGCTCTATCTTCCTGCTCAGCATCGTCCTCTCCATTCCCGTCGCCTTCGATGTCGGCGGTCGCGACAGTGGGCTGGCTTACAGTCTAGCCCTCTTCCTCTTCTACTTTATATACTCCAGCCTGGAGCTTTTGACGCCCGAAAAGTCGCGCTCGCGGTCTTTCCTCGCCGGATTTCTACGTTTGTCGCAGTGGATCATCATCCCTGCCCTCCTCATCTGGGCGCTGGGTCAATTTGCTGTCGATGCCGGCAACACAAATTGGGTGGAGCGCACAGTAGGTGGCCTGTTGAACTCCAAAAGCACAAGCTGGAGGGAGTGGCTGTTTGGCAGGGACGGCTTGGTTGAGACGGTCACTCTTGGCGGGTGGGATAATGTGTTACGGTACTCGGGGCCCGTGTTCCAGCTCTTGGAGGGCTTCTGTACTTTACTGGTCATCCAGGCTGCAGGACAGCTCACTAGATGGCTCGTTAACCGCGGAAGAAGCGATACATGGCTGGTAAGTTTTATATCGAATCTCTTTTTAAGATGCCGTTGCTAACAGTCACGCAGATCGTTCTTCTGGTTCTATCCAGCTCCATCATGGCTAGCGCCGTCTACTTCCTTTGGAGGGTAGCACAATTCCCTCAGATTGGCAACGTTGATGCCACCTTGATTGGCATCGCAATGACAACTGCCGTGTTTCTGTGCGCTTTTGGTATCGGCAGTGGTCGTGGCAATCCTATTGAGTCGTCGCTCCTGTTTGCCTACATCGTGCTCTGCATATACCAGATCTTTACCGACTACCTGCCTTCGGGAAATGCAGACCAGGCACATGACCAGGACAGCTCTGAGTCTGATATTCCTCCTCTGCCACCTATCATCATGGCATCTTACTCAACATTCCTCCACATGTTGAGCTCGCTGCCTTACGCTGTGCACTCATCGCTTGCCCTTCTATATGCCGCCTTCCAGACCATTACACCATCAGTCATTATCTCTTTAACATATCGCTCATTAGTATTCTACTGCGCCACACGTATTATCCCCTCCATCCGCGAGTCTGGTGCGCAGGCCATGATGCAGGAGCCAGAATGGGAGGATGGGGAGACTGCCAGCAAATTTTTGGGTTTCCTTAGCTGGTTCTCACCGTCCATCCTAATAGCTGTTTACACCAGTCTGCTCTTGCAACATTTCTCCACCAGCGATGGCCCTGATGGCTGGACGCTCAGAGGTGGCGATGTTGAGGGCAGCAACTGGCAATGGGCCAACATCGGCCTGACAATGGTTCTGTATGGTGTCGAGCTCTATTTAAGCTCCGATGAGCACGACCACTGGAAGGTTGACTAAATGTTACAAACTCCAGAACTACCAAGCAACACTGAGATCTACTCGGTGAACTATTCCACAGAGAAACACGAAGGTGCCTCTCAATAAGGAGTCGGTTGTAAAAAGGGCTTAGAAAGGGAGGGCATGATTGATTCTTATTCTAATTTTTTCGAAACAGCACACAATTTCGCGGACGGCATAAGAAAACGGGCTGGACTGGACTGGACTGGATTGCACTGGGATAAGGCAAATGGGCAAACGGGACAGGCACGATACCGAACATGGCGTTGAGGAAGGGTTTGGCAGTTTTTTTTGTTTCTCTGTTTCTGCTTTTCAACAGCATGGCGATGGATGTTGATGATGTTGGTTTTTTATTTAACACCTTATTTATACGTTAGTTTACGTGAAGCTGCAACAATACAGCGTGAATTAATAATTATTTTGGAACCTTTGGAGCAGTGAATGTCCTAGATTTGCGTTTGATGTGATATTGTTGTTGCTTGTTTTTCGCTGCACTACATAAAACCCGGCATGTCTACGACGTAAATTGTTTATCTTTGGAATGGAAGCATTACCCCATCGATTTTACGATGTAAATGACCAAAAACATATGCCATAACGGCAAGTACCAATTACAACAATATTATCCACACTCTGAATATTTATGATACAAACCACGGCTATCTACTATGAGATTATTCAATATTCAACCATTTCAACCGACGCCGACCTCGGCTACCCTAGACCCACTTGTCGATCTCAAGAACTGAACAACGTCCGAATCTTGAAGGTGATGGATATGATGCTCGACCAACTTGCATCAACTTTTCCCTAAGAACTTGCCTTCTTTGGCCACTCAAAAAAAACCACAGCATCTCATAATGGCCGACACATATGCTACTAAGGGCCTGCCAGCCCCTCCAGAAATCTCCCTCAAGACAATCCCCATGGCGGGCTTGCTTGTCGACGTCTACGGCCTCGATGAACTCCCTCCTAATGTCTCAGTCTCATGTCTCTGGCTTCTTCACCCTCGGACTAGAACACGAGCAAGAATGAACGATATCGCCAGGCGCACTATCGCGGCATGGACCTCACATGCTGGAGCCAACCCCAAGCGAGGCCTCATCGCTCTATCCTTTGATATGCCTAACCATGGAACAAGGCTTGTCAGCGAATCGGCAAATGTAGCTTGGGATAAGGGAAATGCGACGCATGCTATCGATATGTTTGGTATGGTAAAGGGAGGCGTGGCAGATATGAGCGGCCTCATGGACCTTGTCTCTGGATATCTTGACTGTGAAATTGACGCACATGTTTGCCTGGGCTGGAGTCTGGGTGGACATAGTGCCTGGCAGGCTTTCTTTGGAGAGAGGAGAATTGATGCTGCCGTGGTGGTTATTGGGTGTCCTGACTTTGCAGGTGAGTTGCGCTGGAAATCATGAACGGGATGATCAAGTTGATGAGATGATAGGTCTATTAAGTGATCGTGCTGCGCAAGCCAAGCTTGACTGCGGCGCTGCTTTTGTAGGCAGCAAATATTTCCCCAAAGACCTCACACAGACCTGCAACTCTCACGACCCCAAGGCATTGCTATTTGGCACTTCGCCCATCCCCTCCCCGTCTCTATCTGCTACAGAGCAGGCTCGCCTAAGGACCATCCTCGACGAACGCATCAGGGGCAAGAAGTTGCTTCTCTGCTCGGGAGGCGACGATGCGCTAGTCCCGTACGCAAAGACCAAACCCTTTGCAACGCTGTTGAAGGAAGCGGTAGGTGAACAGGGTTGGTATCGTGATGGAGGCGTCGAGATGGATGATAGAGTGTATGAAGGTGTTGGACACAAGTTCAGTGCTGATATGGTGGAGGACGCTGTGCGGTTTTTGGTTAGTGCAGTGGAAAAGGGACCGAGAGGAAAAGGTCAGTCGAGAGAGGGAGAGAAAAGTGTTCTATAAATCAAGTACATAGATATATGTAGATATGATAGAGGTTACCAAGGCCGCGCTGCCTTCTCATCAATGACTTCGCTTCCATTCTCCATCTTAACGACCAACCTGCCACGGTCACACTCCTTACTAGCAAACACACCCTGCCGTACTCCCCAAGGGTTTCTCTTCGCCCTCTTCCCAGCAAGACTCTCCCCTCGCCCATGAGGATCATCATTCCATTCACCCAACGCCAGACTAGCACCCTTCATCGCCTCCTCTTTATCTTGGTCTTTCGACACAGCTGCCATGCCAGGCGGATCTATACCAATGAATGAGACTCGGTTGAGAGGAAAACCTATAGCTGCGCAGTGTCCGTCGACAAGTCTTTCCTTCTTGAAACCATGGCTTACAATGTTGATGTGAGTTGGCCACGCTTGGAACCGCTCATAGAAGAGAGTCAGAGAGAAGAGGACGTTGTGGTATGAATCAAGTGCACGCTCTTCTAACAATACTGTATCACTAACATCCCCGTTTTCCAAAAGCCCCCAGTAATTGTTTTCGGCTGCGATATTCTTGTAACCAGCGGCCTCAGATATCCTTGATTCTTTGCGTGTTGGACCACTAGCAACACAGTTAATACACATACCCACATGACGAATCGAGTTTCTTACCCTGTAAAAATGAGAACAGAGTTAGAGCGGTCTTGAGCAAGGGCTTCTACACCAGCTTTGATATGTTGAACAAAAGTCGGAGTTTCGCCGTGTTGGAAGTCGGCGATTAGCCATTCATTTTCGTCTTGGCCGTGTGTTGGACCACCGAGCCAAACTCCGTGGCAGCAGACGATAATGAGGTGGGTGCGTGGCATGGCGGTGAGGTGAAAGATGAGGGGATTCAGATGTTGAGAGACTGGATTTAACAAGAGGGTCTGATCATGTGATGTTCCATGTGTAAGTTATACAACTCCGAAGAAAGCGTTGTGGTTACGATCAAGTACTGATTCTTTGCAGTACATTTTGGCTTGTGTAGGTTATTGTTCAGATTCGATATCATTTTCATACTATATCAATATGAACTCTATCCCTATCATCGTATTGTACAAAACAGTCTTATCAATACTCATATCCCATGCCCGATCAATGCATCATTCGCTTGGTAATAGTACAGTCGACTTATAGATACATATTCAAACATTCCAAGTCATTTTATGAGTCTCCTGGACCTCGAGTTTGCTTCCTGTTAGCAGCCAACTTTGACTGGAAGGGATCGCTACTCTGCCTCTCCTTCTCCCTGTTCTCAGCCTCTCGCATCTCTATTGACCTCTGCCTCTCGGCTGCAGCCACCTCCTCGCTGAAATTCCTCGCCTTGTCCTTCCATGCCACGCTGGGCTTGCGCTTAGACTTGGTAGGCTTGGGTTCCTCCGTTGGCGCAAAGGGGGATTTGGTTGGTGCTTTGGGTGGTTTCGGGTACCCAAAGACCTGGCGATGGGTCTTGTATTTAATGTGTGGTATAGCGCGTCGCCCCCTGATCTTGAGCAAGGCATCGTCGTACTCAGCTCTATGGGTGGCAGCCTGCGTCTTCAGGTCTTCAAGTCGGGCAGCAATATTCTCGACGGGCTTTTCGCTGTCCGCCGTTCCAGTTGTACCCCTTTGCATATCTTTCTCGATAGCGGCGATACTGTTTCGATACCCCTCGGCCTGCTTCTTGTGGAATGCAGCCTTGCTTTGCAGCTTTCTTGTTTTGGCAGATACGCGTAGCGGCTTGATAGAGCCACCTTTTGCTACGTCGGCGAACACATGGCTTCGCTTGGGTGACAGGTAATGGTGTCGTCTCGCTTGCTTGAATTCTCGGGCTTCTTCGCTTGAAAGATTTCTCTCGCGGGCGATCTGGGAATATCGGTATAGTTGAGCTCTGCCAGGTCTTCTCGTACCTACTTCCCTCGGTCGGCGGATGCCGCTAAGACCAAACAACTGTCGGATCAGATAGAGACTTCCTGTCACAACCACAGGCCCAGTTCCGGCCTTGTTACATGCCCAGGGAAGAGCACTCGCGATGTCAGGCTCTCCGTCGTACACCTGTTCAGGAGTTTTGACGATCTTGTGGGCGTGTTCTGCACCGTAGGTCGCAGGGGCTGGTTGAGGGTCGTTAGGGCCTTGAGTAAATTCGACCATTGCAAAGTTATCATGGGGCTGGAGAATCTTCTCGATCATTTTGAAGAAAGGCTTCTCCTTGCTTGCCGACATGCCCATGACCCAAGTCACTGGTTGATTCCCTTGCCGAAGACGACTGTTGACATGTTTGGCTAGTGCCTCAATTCCCAACATGTTGTGAGCACCATCGACCAAAATATTCCGTGGCTCAACGCCAGAAGTAGGTGCCTCCACATGTACTGTTTCCAATCGGCCAGGTAGAAATGGATCTGTCGCTAGGAGCTTGTCAAAGTCGATCTCCTGCAATGGGAACACGTGTCGGAAGGCCATGGCTGCACACAGCAGGTTCTGAACTTGATAGCTTTCTAGTTTCCATTTCGCATTGTCAAGGGTGAGGAGTAAAGGTTCGCCCTTCCACGTGAGGATGATGTCTGTGCCAATTTCTCGGGCGTGTTGTCGAAGAACGTGTATGACAGATGGAAGGTTAGTGTGGTCAACGATACAAGGAACACCCTTTTGCATGATACCGGCCTTGACCTTGGCGATGTTTTCGATAGTGTTTCCGAGGTACTCTTGGTGGTCGAGACCAATCTTAGATATGACAGTAACAGCCTTTTGCTTCATGGCATTGGTCGCATCGGTGGCGCCCCCCATACCAACTTCGACAATACCGTAAGGAACATGCATCTTGTTGAAGACTCGGAATGCTGTTGCAGTTTCGGCCTCGAATGGTGATAGCCCTTGTGGATCCTCTCCGTGCTTATATTTCCAGCCTGTAGCGATGCGATTCCACTTCTCCTCGACGTGCTTCATTTCCATTTCGTACATGCGGGGATTTACGTATAGGCCATTGATAGTAACTCCGTTATGTCTCTCCGGAAAGGCAGGTGATGTGAAGCTTCCATAACCAAGACCGGCGAGCTTGAACATGCCAGCGAGAAAGGCACATATTGAACCTTTGCCATTTGTGCCAGCAACATGAATACCCTTCCACTCCTGGTTGTCTGGCACAACACGATTGATACGATCCAGGCCTAGTCGAATGTCTCTGTAGCCAGGTTTCCTCTTGCCGACCAGGACACGATTTATGCGGCTAAGGACGAATTGGAGTTCCTGAGAGGAAGACATGATGAGAGTTTAGGTGAGACGGCATCTCATCGGAGCCCGGCGCTGGGGTGAAGAAGTGCCGTATGAGGCTCCTGAGATGCTGATTGGAACAGTCCCAGGGTGAATTGGCGTATCGGTGATGCCTAGAAGTTGAGAGTTGTCATAGATGTCAAGGCCTGGATGAGTCTTCCACAGGCCATTATTTTTACCTTGGGGGGGCGATTGATGTCGAAAGGAGTGGGGTTGATGAAAGCCACATCAAGGCCGCTTTCCGAACGCCGACTAGAACGGGACAATGTGGCTGATGTTGTGGCTGTGCGTTTGATAGGTACGGTTGATATTGATTGGTTGGCTGCCTAGATATACTGTCCCTATCACGACACGATACACGCTGAGTTGACGCGCACGCGAAGAAGAACGCCCTTTAAGCCTCAAGAGCTGATCTTCTCTGATTGGTTCTTTTATTTTCATCGCCCTCTGCTTCTTGGGACCCCCCGCACCCCCCTTCGCCCACTCCGTTCCTTCATCCTCTCCACTGTCGACTGGTTAATTACCCACTTCTCGCTTCACGCTTCGTGCCTTTCGTCCTGGCTTTATCATATCAACCTTGCTATCTAGGCAACATTGCCATCACCATCGTCATCCATCAAAGCGCCTTCTCATGACAACAGCTTCAGCATTTTCCTCTTGATTCTTTGATTCATTATTTGGATATTTCAGTCCTTTTCGTCACTCGCTTTGCGTTCCAACAGCCATGGGCCTCCCGTAAGCGCATCCTTGTTTTTTCTTACCCCGTACTCCGTACACTACTTCATCACTCTTGCGCCAACGCAGTGATGCCCCGGTCAATCGATGCTGTCACTATCGCCGTCGCTGTCGTTATCGCTTGATCACAGCAGCATCACGGCACGCTGCTGAGAGTGTGAACGCGCATAGCCGTTATCGTTGTTCGACATAGCGCGCATCGTGCTTTGCATATTCGTCGCAGTAGTCACGGCCTTATTCTGTCAAAACCGTGCATTTACTAACCTTGTCCTGCAGCTTGTTTATCGCCCCCGTCGAGTCAGACCTCCCATCCAAAGCTGCAGAGAAGAGCAGTGCGACGTCACCACCTCGCTCCAGTATCCGTCGCTATTCACGTCCCGATCTGCGCCGCGCTTCGCAGCGCCGTCTTGTCTCCCTTCGCGACAGATTAGCCAGTGGTTCGGCCCAAGAGTCCATCTCTCTTACTAGCAGAGATGGTCGACCTTTGCCATGGGCGGAAGTTGGTTTCCCACCTGACGCGGAAACTACAAGAGGTTCTGATGGTCTGCGTCGACCAAGGCCGTTTCGTGACGTTTTAAGCGAGATGACTAGATCGGATGACCGCAGAAGGGAACAACTCGAGGAGCAGATCAACTCGTTATTTAGAGATGGCAGTAACTCTCAGGTCAGAGTCACATGGAACACTACTCCTCCCGATGAGCAGCAGCAACAGCGGGCCCACCCACAAGAAGCATTTGAGCCTCCACGACTTACTCGTGCTGCCTTGGTAAGTTATTCTGCACCCCGAACTCCCGGTGTATGATGTGGGATGTTGAGCTGACAACTGAGCTAGGTGAGACCACCAGTTTCCCGAACAGCTCTTGAGATGGACGAAGCTCTATCCCGAAGGAGTTATCCAATCGTACATCAGCCGTCAATTCATCGTCCTTTATCTGAAGGTGAAGAATCAAATCAGCCCCAACCCCTGCAATGGCCGGGATCGCAGCGCTCTTCCTATCATGGCTCAAGCAATGGCCGACGACAACGATTCATCCCATCACAACGTAGTCGCGGTGTTGATGGGCTTGGTGATCGTGACAGGAGTCTTAGCCCAGAAGTGTGGGACACGCTTCTGTCCACGCTCACCCCTGACCCTCAACCGCCCAGCGCAGGTTCCTCTTTTGCCTCAAATGTTGCTTCTCAGAATACTGCCGCGACTTCTAGCACCTCCTTCACTGCCCCCGACCCGGCTCATGACACCACGCTCGACCAGGCCTGTGAATCCGGCTGTGAAGGTTCTGACACAGAAGCCCCTACACAACCTATAATGGAACGAATTCAACGTCGTCGAGACGAGATGCGACGTGTTCGTGTACGAGTGCCTACATTCAGCATTGCAGCTCTGCTTACCGACGACGGCGATCAAGACGGTGGGGCAGTCAGCTTTGATTCGAGGCATCGAAGATCCCCGGATGGCCCAGTGATGCGTGGCGACGGAAACACTGATCTTGACAGAGCAAGTCGGCATCGTCAAATCAGGGACCGATTTCGCAGATCGAGTGCCGCGTGGGTGGGACACTTGTCTGTGGGCAACTCGGATGACGAACAGGGGCCAGAACGAACCAGACCGAATGAAGAGGGTTCTGCAACGCCAGGAAACAATACGCATACTGGGGATGAGGAATGGTTAAGTATGCTACGTATCGTGCGTAATTTGGCACGGCGCGAAGATATTCCCGATGAATGGTGGGCTGAGGCTGGCCTTAGTCGAACACTGCCTGGTGACGGAACAGAATGAAGCAGACGGGGTCTGCCAACTTATATTCGATTCGAAGCGGAGTTTTAGACAAAGGGAATCTTGGGTTATAAGCCAAGGCTGAAGGCGTTGCAAAGGAAAACAAAGCTGGGCTTGAAACGGTTTATTGTATTATATTTGTGTGTTGCTATCGATGTACCTACCCAATGGGGGGTATTAAGAAGATCTAATGAAAGCTAAAGCGTAGCAAACCTTTACTCGCTATTTGTGCTACCGTGAACCAACTTGATGGACTAATGCCAAGATTCTTGCAATAGCGGCATCTAGATGCGTATCGCATCTAGACCCTGGCAGATCCATCTTTCTGTGGCTTAGAGACCTTGTCTTCGGGACGGCTAGGTGCCGCTGGCTACGATATCTACAGCTATATGTGAAGAATACGAGGATATAAGGTATCAAGATAATATGATATCAAAGTGGTAGACAACACCAACCGGTCAACTTATGAAGCACACTCCTTTAAGTCGCATAAGCCTCTTTCGAACTAACCGTGTATACGAGTGCTTTAATAAAGCTTGTGAAGGGATTATCATGGCTGGATATCTCGACATAATTGCTACGTAAACTTGGTACACTTGGCAAAAAGGTTATGTTCAGGTATGCTTAGTTACCTCTATAACCTTTTGATCTCAGCAATGCTTTTGCCTGTCAAGGGTATCAGTGACTGATGAATCTCCACTTCGTATTTGCGAACTCACGAAATGTCGAAATATGTCACATCGGTCAAGTCTTTTGTCGACGGAGGGCGCGAAACATCGTCATGCCAGCATCCAATCCATCCACATAACGTTGAGCTAAACACGAGGCACTTGAGTGAAATGAGATGCAATCTCAGTTTGCAGTTCCACTTGGAACCAAGACAAGAAAAGAGAGTCCCCGTGCGCGATATCGATCAAAGATGAGATCCGATATCCCCTCGGCATCAAATTAGCCATCAAAATTAGAATAGTATGTACTCCGTAGTCAACCAGACGATCGGAAGAAGGGTCAGGCTAGTTTCAAATGACTTGACCTTCCGATTGAAAGGATAAAAAGGTTAGGTGAAGTGCTAGTTTAATCTTAATTGCATTTGTCTAAGCACTTCTGTCTTCTAACGTTAATCCAAAGCGGCCAAGTTCTCTTACACCCCGAGGGCAGGGTCCTTGTGCACAACCTGGATGAGATGAGACGCATTAGTGGCCCCGAGCTAGATCGGCATCGTGACTTGGGCAGGGATTTCGATTGGGTTTGGTCAAGTTTGAATTGGGTTGTTGTTGCTTGCTTGTGTTGTTGTTGGCTCACAGGGAGTGAAGAGGAGTAACCCTTGACATAACTAATAGTTGAGGCGTCGGAGAAGTTGGCTGAAAGAGAACAACCCGGATGTCTCAAGAACTGTGCCACGGGCGAGTTCCTGAGGAGATGAGTTGTACCTGGGACATTCCTTTGGGATTTGACTAGTTAACGGGGAGGCGTGTCAGTTTCTAGTGCCGTAAGCCCATTGTTCGAATTCGTCTTTGTTTGTGAACTTATCAGACTTTTGTGATTATGCTTAGTGCTTTGCCCAATCGTATAGGTAGAGAGGGACCTTGTCGTAAGCATTGGGACTTGGTCGATGCATTCAAACGTAGACATCCAATAGCCTACACATGGATGTCTTGGCTCGCCTTACATGGCATGAGCATGAACGTGAACATCCATATGTTTCAGAGTGAAAGCGTGGCTTGCAAAAAAATATATTTTAAAACAGCCTAAATCTTGCCTCCTTAGTACCCAAGTACAGTGTTGATATTGACATCATTGTTGAGGTCTATATCGGATAGTATTCCCTTTTGTAGTGTTGGAACCCAATACGCATGGATTGCTTCGTTGTTGCTGCGTCTTGACCATGGATGATAGATCCATCCATTCATCCCTCCAGGCTGTAGGTGGAGACGGGAATTGAAGACCAGGAGGAGCTAGTGGGGAACAGCCCTGCAAGCAGCCTTGGTTGCAAGCCTAGGGCGTTGAAGAGCGCTGGACTTGCAGGCGGCACGGTCCCCCGGGCATGCCGTCAGCGGTCAGCGGGCGGGTACAGGTAAAGGTAAATCGTAGCGACCATCACAAGTACCGCAGCGCAGGTACAGGCCCGCGGACAGTGGAGGCTGCCCCAGACCCAGACAGCCCAGGTTTGGGTTGGGTTGCGAGGCCCAAGACCAGAGACCAGAGACCAGAGACGACCTACACCTCCAGCTCGAGTCACCCCAAAGTCCAGCGCATGATTGATTGGAGATCAGCCCAGTTCCAGCGCAGTATAGCTGGGTTTGGTCCAAGTTTCCACCCAGTTTCTTACCTTTTTTTTCCCTTTCTCTTTTATTTTTCTTCCCTTGCACTTTCTCTCCCAGCAACCCTCGCAGGGCTATTAAATCGCTTGATCGCTGTTGTCGTTTATCTTTGTCCCTCCTTTAACCCTGTACTTGTTAGCGACCGCACGAAACGAAACGAGCCGGCAACTTATTCCCCTCCTCGATTACGCTGACGACGTCGACCAAGCTGTTTACCGGGTCCGAACTACGTTAATTATCGACAACGCCCACCTGCCATTCCCGACAAGTAGACTTCGATATTGAACTCGATTTTGTATGTAGAAACGAACAGATTTGCGTCCTACCGCTCCCTTGCTTCGATCTTTGCCAGGAATGACATCTCCGCCTTGGCCTGAACTTCGTCCTTCCTCAACAGTTCGCTTCTACACAACCCGAGGAGACATAACCCAGCTTGCCACGACCATACCAGAACGTTATTGAGCCGGAGAGCACCTATGACATGATGCCCGAGCGGCAATACCAAGCCAATGGCCGTGCCGCCGTGGCCTCCCGCGAGCGACCCTTCACGCCTGGAACACCATCACGGAAAGATAAGATGCGGGAGAGCTCCGCCCTTCAAGACCCAGGGCTCAAGGACTACGTGCGTATATCCCAGTCGCCGATGTCACTGGTGCCTGGACCCTGGACAGCTGGAAATTTGGACGAGGCGCGGGGCCAACAGGGTATTGCGAAAGCAATCGCTAATATTTATCGTTTTCTGTTTCTAGCGTTTAGGTGAATGCCTCGGGAAAGGTGCTTTCGGATCCGTGTACAAGGCTTTCAACTGGGGCAATGGCGAGGCAGTTGCTGTAAAGCAAATCAAGCTTGCAGATCTGCCCAAGAGCGAGTTGCGCATGATCGAGGTGAGTCGCCTATTCCCTGATGTTTGACGATATGCGACACAGAAGCTAATAAATGCGACTACTACTCAGAGTGAAATCGATCTTCTAAAAAACCTTCATGTAGGATTTTATTCTAAGGGAATGTTAGTTGTGAAAGCTTACAATCAGTAGCATGACAACATCGTCAAGTATATTGGCTTTGTCAAGTCTGTTGACGCCCTCAACATCATCCTTGAGTATGAGTTTAAACCCTCTTTTCAGTTGTCGCAACTAATATTTTTAGATACTGCGAGAATGGCTCTCTGCACTCAATATGCAAAGCATACGGCAAATTCCCCGAGAATCTGGTTGGAGTCTACATGACGCAGGTCCTGCATGGACTACATTACCTTCACGACCAGGGTGTTATTCACAGAGATATCAAAGGCGCCAATATTCTCACCACAAAGGACGGTACAGTCAAGCTCGCAGATTTCGGAGTTTCAACCAGCACTCTTGCTGGTGGCCAGGATAAAGAAGCACAGGTCGTCGGCACCCCCTATTGGATGGCCCCCGAGATCATCCAGCTCTCGGGAGCGAGTTCCGCCTCTGATATCTGGAGTGTTGGCTGCACTGTTATTGAGCTTCTTCAGGGCAAGCCTCCATATCACAACTTGGCTGCTATGCCTGCTCTGTTCGCAATTGTCAATGACGACCACCCCCCACTGCCTGAAGGCATCTCTGCTGTAAGTCTCTCCGCGTCTTAGACTTACGTCTTGCTGATCTGTGTAGGCTGCCCGTGACTTTCTTATGCAATGCTTCCAAAAAGACCCAAATCTACGTGTAACTGCCCGAAAACTACTTCGTCACGCATGGATCACAGGATGTCGTCGAACCGAAGCACCCGTGGCAAGGACACCAGCCAATTTCAGCGATGCTGTCGAGGAAGTCAAACAATGGAACAAGGCTCTCAAATCCTCAGATTCCTCCCTTCGAGCATCGATTGGTTCCGAAGGCGGGCCTTCGAGAAGGTTTCATGGTGGGACTCCTGCTAAAGGTGGTCTGTCACTTGCGAAGCTTCGACCCGGCGCTGAAGCTTTCAGTAAGCCTGAATTAGCTGGTAGGTTTACTGATGTTTCTAAGTATTGCCAAGTACTGATCATGATATAGATGACGATAACTGGGACGATGACTTTGCCACGTCCATCTCACCAAGCGCACTGCAGCTACCGCACCTTAAACCACAAGACAATTTCGGCGGTTTATTATCAAGCGATCGCCTAAAAGCGTTTGCGTCGGTGAATGATGGAAGAAATGATAGTAATTCGTACGACGACGACTTTGAGGGGGAGTTGATGACAATAAAAGGTCTAGGCCACTGGCACGATAACGATCCTCAAGAACAAACGATCAGGCCCTTACCAAAGAAAGCTACCAAGGCTCCTGAGCCTGTCAAAACGCACAGCCGGAACAAATCGAGCTCCAGCAAGGCCGTGGGCGCAGGCCGGACCCGATCGCCTACGAAAGCTCCTCTCAATAACAAGTTTGAGCTCCCATCAAGACCAGATCTTGCATTTCGGGAGCATAGTGTGGAAGACTTTTCGGATCTGTTTGTGGATAACGACAATGTCTTTGCTCACAACATAAACCAGGCTGTAAGAAGAGTAGGTCCTGCGTGTAAGATTTCAAACCCAATACTTACATGTTCACAGAACTCACGGCAGAGTGATGCGCCACAACTATTTCACCCGTCTGACCTCACATCACTGCCAAGGTCGATGTATGATGCTGGTTCGGGCAGTATAAAGAAGAAGCCCCTGTCTCGGCCATCAGTTCTCCCCGATAAACCAATGCGACGAACACGATCATCTATAGAAATTCAGAAATTTGCAGAAGACGATGACGAAGACTTTAGCGATGTTTTCGGACCCGAATCGTCAATAGCGGAGAAAGAGGAGAGTGACAAGGGGTCCGAGGATGGTGGTTTAATGCTTATGTCTCGTGTGTCAAGCAACTCGTGGTTAGGAGACGATGAAGATGAATACGACCCATTCGCATCGATGGATCCAGGATGGGATGAAATGGACCTCGAGGCCAACATTGCCAGAGACCGGCATGCCAGATTAGCAGAGAGGGTTGAGGACTTGGTGAGCTCCTTGAAAACGACGGAAGGCGAAGATACCCTGGCCGAGCTCTCAGAGGATTTGGTGAGTATCTTCAATAGTGCAACAAAACATGTTACTAACAAACACAGCTTGCATTACTTTGGGAGAACAACGAGGTGAAGAACCTGATCATCAGCGCTCACGGTCTCTTACCAATTCTTGAGATTCTGGAGCCTTGTACTGTCAAGAGCAGACAATACATGATCCTGCAACTCCTCAAGGTCGTCAATGCAGTATGTTCTTACTTATTATTATTATTTTGCTTTCCTGTACTTTGCTGACATTTCTAGATTATTCTGGATGACGTGGAAATACAAGAGAACTTATGTTTCGTTGGTGGTATACCCATTATCACCAAATTTGCCGCAAGACAATACTCAGATGAGATTCGTCTTGAGGCCGCAGCTTTTGTTCGCCAGATGTATCAGACATCGACATTAACCCTCCAGATGTTTGTGTCTGCGGGTGGTCTGAACGTGTTGGTCGAGTTCCTCGACGAGGACTACGACGTCACTCGAGACCTTGTTCTTATTGGTGTCAACGGTATCTGGAACGTGTTTGAGCTTCAGGGACCGACCCCTAAGAACGACTTTTGTAGAATCTTCTCACGAAGTAAGATTCTATATCCGTTGGCGCTTGTCCTACACCGAGTCCTCGACGAAGAGGGCGAGGACGAGCTTGGCGAGCTTGTGGAAGGACGAATCGTCAACATATTCTACCTCTTCAGCCAGGCCGAGAACTACGTCAAGGAGGTTGTAGCAGATCGGCAAGTATTGAAGAGTGTACTCAAAGATCTGCGGCGCATGACGCCGATACATCAGATCACAATGCTCAAGTTCATCAAGAACCTCTCCATGCTCTCAACAACGATTGAGTCACTGCACTCAGCCGATGCCATCGAGTTTTTGATTGATTTACTAAGCTATAGCATGAAGAAGGGCCAGACACATTTCCGCGAGATATCCAACCAGGTCCTTAACACCCTATTTAACCTCTGCCGTCTCAGCAAAGAACGACAAGAGGATGCTGCTGTTGGTGGCATTATTCCTTTACTTCTCCGAATCATGCAGACCGATCGCCCCCCGAAAGAATTCGCCCTCCCAATACTCTGTGACATGGCGCACTCCGGATCGAAGGGCCGCAGATACTTGTGGCAGAACAAAGGTCTCAACTTTTACGTATCATTACTTACCGATCAGTATTGGCAAGTCACTGCACTTGATGCCATCTTGGTCTGGTTGCAGGAGGAAACTGCCAATGTAGAAACTCATCTTGCTGATGGCGGCTTTACACGAGCCATTATCAGCTGCTTTAGTACCAATAGGGTGAATGCCTTCGATTCCAACCTGTTGGAGCCGCTGCTCAAACTGCTACGCCTGAGCCCGTCAGTCGCGGCGTCGCTGGCGAAGCCCGAGATGTTTGCTGGCATTGCACAGCGGTTAACACACAAGAAGGCAGTTGTACGACTAAACCTCCTCAGGTTGGTGAGGACGATTATGGATGCTTGTGAGCCTGGACTGGGTAGCGGCGATGGAGCGAGGTCCCTTAACAGTTCACAAGTGCGGTCTCTCATGGCTGCCATACAGACTTTATCGGAGAAGGACTCTGCTGTCCTTGTACGGAACCTCGCTTCTGAGCTGGTGCGCTCCAACATCGAGCCCAGCGGAAGACCCAATGAAGGTGTACCCAGCGCTGCACCTAGCTCAACATCATCAAGGCGATCAGGATCCCGCAGGAATAATAGCTACACACCTCCTGGCTTGCATTCGTCCGTGTCGGTACCACAGACGCCTCCTCACAGGAGCCGTGGTAGTCTCGCAAATAACGCTTATATCGAAGTAGCAGCCAGTCCACGCCGAAGCGCTGCTGTCGAACGAGAACGGGAAGGAATTCTTTACCGGCCACGAAGTAGGGATGGGCCAACAGGTATCCCTCGACGTGTCAGCGGCGAGTTTGTTTCTGCAAAGAGCCGACTCCCTCGCACATCGCTGGCTACGTCGAGCAACTCCCGATCAGCCATCGGGATCAGCGCCAACGGCAACAGCCCAGCCCTCAGCTCCCGCAGTGACATCACCATGGGTGCCCGCAGTGAGAGCAGCTTGAGCAATAAGGAGAACGTAGGCCGCGCGCCGGGCAGTCGTGACGGACTCAGTAGTAGAGATAGCAGTCTGGCGTCGCCCGGTCTGCCAGGGGTAGCAGAACGAGCGGGCATAAGTAAGAGACGGAGTCGAATGCCTGATACCAAATGGTCATGACGAAACTGAAAGGATGCCAAGCGATAGATAGATACAGATGAGAGATGAGCGGAATGCGTTATGAAAACGTATGACATGATGAATCAGGGATGCGATGGTTGTTATGCCACGATAGACATGAAAATGGTACAGATGCAAATGAATTGCAGTCACACGAATGGATAAATAGGACAAAAGGTCATGAACTAAGGAAAGAAATGTTATGAAGCAATTCACTTTGTTAGCCCTTAAGTCTTTGTGTTACTCAGTCCACATCATGCCGGAAGCCGTTCAGATGTGACTACTGAAAGACGATTGCCAACTTTGTATACTTGATCGATGAACGATGTATGAGGCGAAGGGAACCACAGATGCATAAATAAACGGAATATAGTATGCGCATAAAAGTTCTAATAATCTTACTTCAATATTTTATATAATCCTATTCCAAGATTCGTAGAAAGGTACATAATTCCTTTCATATTTTATACACACCTATTCCTTTGCAAGAAACTGGATCAGGTGAGGAGAGAAGGGGCCTTGGCCAATCCATCTACATCAGCAAGTAGTATATGCTGTGATGGGCATCAAGAAGTTGAAAGACGCCAAATCATGGCCAAAACAAATCAGTTTAAGGACCAAGTCACATTGTTGAGAATCATCAGGTGGCTTTCAAATTGTGATTGTGCCATTGTAAAACTATCTATGAATTGCCTATTCCTTTGCCTAGTCCATTTGGCACATGACAAAATCCCAAGTCTCGTGACTGTCTATGTACCCCTTTTGACATCGAAAGAACCCGGTGTCGTAAGACTGGGGGGGCCATGACCAGCAACAGGAAGAGACAATATGAAATACCCTAACGAATGCAACGAAAGCAAATGTCAAATTTGCCGAAACACAGTCCCCGTAGGAACGCCGGCCGTGAATCACATCAGGGGCTGGCTGACTACCTCACAGAGGCTACAGACCAGACTTGTTCCCCGGTGATGGTTCTCATCCTCATTGATATAAAGATTCCTCATCAACCCCCAAATAACCCATTCGTCCATCTAGGCTGGGACAAGATTATCCCCGGGCGATTCCCCCAATGTCGTGACGAAGAAGAAAAAAGTCTGAAGGAGAGACTGTGAAGTGAATTATAAACTTCTTTAATGGTAAAAGTTCGCAAGATAAGACATGGAAACCGTGTTTCATCCACCCCATGCAGATGGTAACAAGACTCCCAGCGTGATCAGAAAAAGACTAAACGACAACCATCAAAATGCAGTCCGCCAGTCCGAGCAGTCGTATGAACAGAAAAAAAGTCCGGGCGCATAAATCGTGACAGTAAGAAGATCTCAAGCCGAAGCGTCACCTCTAAGCAGTAGAAGTGTTCTTGGTGAGCACCAGTCTAGGTGCCTTGCGCTGGTTGTCGGCCGAGTCCTGTGCCTTGGCTGCTCGCAGAGCGCCGTTCTTAAACACGTTGGCAAAAGAGCTATTCTCACTCTCGGCGTTGGAGGTGATGCTATCCACGCTGTCAACACTCTTGCGAGCCTTCTGGCGAGAGCTGGGGCGGTCAGAGCCAATAGCGCCCCAACCTCCACTGGCGGAGGTGCGAGAGCTAGGACACTCTAGGTCACCAGCCAGGCTGCCAGATCCGCTGCGACCGGAGTCGGACTCATCATCAGTAATAGGTGACGACGACTCCTCGGCAGTCTCGGAAACGGGGCTCATGCTGCCGCAAGAGCTACCAGTGCCCTTGCGACGCTCGAGACCGGCACGGACAAGGTTGTGAACAGCAGAGCGACGAGTACGAGCAGAAAAGTTCTTGCTGCCCTCGTACTTGGCAGTAGGTTTCGCCTTGAGTTCGTCCAGGGAAGGTGGGCCACGAGGCTGCCGAACAGGATGCTCTCCAGCACGGGCCTGACCAGGTCCATATCCACCAGTCAAGGGGGTGATGGGGAAAGTAGAAGTCTTGGGACCGGCCGACTTAGGAGCGTCTGATGAGAAGGAAGTCGCCAGGACACTGTTAACAGGGGCAAGAGATGATGCCTTCTTGTGTCCACGGCGGAAAGCGTTGGCGGATGGTGGAGGAAGGGGGGCAACCTCAGTAGGAGACTCGTAGCGCTTGGGAGGCGAGTTACTGCGGAAAGAAAAGGGCTGAGACTCAGCAGGAGGCGAGACCTGCACTGAGGGTGTGTTGTGCTGCTGGTAACCACCGAAGCCGGGAGTTGAGGGCTGCTCGTTGTAGGGCGATGTGACCTGAACAGAAGGCTGCTGGTTCTCAACGAAATACTGGCCAGTCATGGGGTTGTAGTAGATCGGCTGTTGCTGCTGCTGCTGCTGTTGCAGCTGCTGTTGTTGCAGCTGTTGTTGTTGGAACTGTTGCTGCTGGCCTACAACGGCCTGGGCGTTAAGTTGCTGCTGCAGGTGGCGGATCTGCTGCTGCTGCTCATACAGGTTCATCTGGTGCTGAGTGAGCTGAGGGTTGTTGAGGTTCATGTTTTGAAATTGCTGGGTGGCAGCCTGCACACTCCTAAGCTGTTGTTGCAGACGCTGCTGCTGCTGGGCCAAATACATGTTGGTGGCAAGAAGCTGGGCATACAGGTTAGGGTCCATACCCTCCTGGTTTTGCTCGTCCATGGAGAGTTCAGGAGGAGCCAAGACCTGTTCAACAGTGTACTGCTGGTTTGCTACCGAGTTGTAGTTGTTCTGAGCAGCGTATTGGGGGTACGCCGTCTTGGGAGCGTTGTAAGCGTTGTCCTGACCCATGTTGTAGGCATTTCCAGCCATAGAGTTCCGGGCATGCTGCTGCATGGGGCCGGTCGTAGGGGACTGAAGGCCAAATGAGCCAACAGTAGCAGACTTGGGGGCCGTCCTCAGACCAGCAAGAAGGTGGGAGCGGCTAGTGCGAGGAGTGGGGGCAGGGTCCTGCTCCTTGTTCTGGTTGATGAGTTCAACGGCAAGAGGCTTGGGTTGACCGCCACGACGGGCAGCGAGGCCACCACTGGGCATGGCGAGGCCGTTGGGTGCGAAGTTGTTGGAAGACATTTGAGCGAGACCGCCTGCGTCCATTACTCAAAGCCGGGTTCGTAAATTTCAAGATTCGAGAGATAATGAAAGATAAAAAGCAGAGAACGTGGTTAGACTGGTTCTTGTGATCAAGAAGGCAGTCAGTTGGATTAGAAAGTAGGGTTCGTTGAAATCAAGCCGAATAAATTATACGATGAGGGTATATCGACGAAATCGACAAGACGTTGAATTCCGATTGATTATCGATGCAGAACGTATGCCGAGGAAGATGTCGCGTAGCGAGGCCAAAAACAGGCGAATCCAAGAAGCCACGATTATCGAGAGCCGAAGGAAAAATCGAGAGAAGGTCGGGCGACGAGTGATGAACTTGTCCAAGATTAAAACCGAGAGTAGTCGATAAAACAAACAGGTAAAAATCGATGAATGAAAAAGTGATGCCAATACGCAATCAGGCGACTAAAGTACCCAGATTTGCAAGTGGATTTGAGTTATTCACGCTCAAGCGAAGTCGGGTAATTAACACACGACTGGAAAACGCGAGCACCAGCTGGTTTGTCTTTCCAAGACAGTTTCAGTCAGACAACGTCCTCCAAACGATGCTTATCCAGATGTGAATGATTCCAGGTATTACCTCCTCTTCAAGTCCCCTATTTGTGTTTTTTTGGATAAAGCTTTTTGTCTTTTCGATTATTCTGTGAGCGGCAAGTCTATTCGCGGTCTGTTTTCGATGGCGGAGTGTCAAGATTAAGCAGTGGTGTGGAGATATCCGCAGACCGAATGCGGAGCAGGCGATAAAAGCAAAGAATCGGCAGAAGAATAATACAGAGATTAAAATGGGTTTTCAGGTATCACCGGTAGATGCGCCTTCCAGAAACTCAAAGTGTGATCTTGTTCCTTCAAATTTCCGTTGTCGTTGGATTTTTCTTTGTGGTGCGAAGCGGGCAAGCGGGCAAGCGGGCGAAAGCGAATTTGGATGCGGCAAATTGAAGAGTCAAGTTTGTCTTGCAGGCGCGAACGCTGGAGGAGCTTTGAGAAATGCTGTGCGGTGCAACCGGAGCGACGCGGGGAAAGAGGGAGGAGGGAAAGAGGAGGAGAGATGGAAATAAAGGAAGGGGCGCAAAATAGTAGACGAAGGGGAGAGGAAGGAGGAAAAAACGGAAGTGGTGGAGTTTAAGTCTAGAAGAGAGGAAGGTAGGAGTGGAGGAGGGTGGAGGGATCTAAAGGGTGGATGTGTATGGGCGAGCACGCAGGGCACGCACGGCGAGAAAGAAGAGAAACGCGCGAGTGTCAAATGGAGAAAGCGCAGGAGTCGGAAATATGGAGACCACGGGTGCCCTTTGCTTGGCAGGCAGGTGCGCTGGGGGAGAGAAGGAAGGAAGTGACGAAGACGACACTGTGTACCTACTGTGCAAGTGGCTTGATTATCACTCCCAAAGGATCTTAGGAAGCATTGTCCGGTATTCAGGTTATATTATCGTGAAGCCTGGTTATATCAAATTTAGGCTGTGGAATATGTAAGGTAGCTAACACGTTTCCTTATATTACATTATTTATTGGTGATTTGACACAACTTGAAATAGATGCTTACCTAGGTGGCCAGCACACAACGAACATTGAGGCGCCTACTCGTCCTATCTGGTAACTTCCCACCGTCCTGAACGACGTTTGTTTGGAGGCTCTGAATGGACAGAAAGCATACAGTGCATCACATACAGACTTGAAGCCATCTCAACCAGTGAGAGTGCGTGCCAGCCTCTTGGGCCATTTTTGGATATCCCATCTCAGTCTCCCATCCATCCTCATTCCCTCGCCCACCAGAATAGTTAAAAGAGAGCAGCAACCTACAGTAGAAACGCCCGGCGAGTAAGGATCCAGTTGAATGGATGGAATGAAAGCGGCAGGGCTATATCCGTAGGCACATTTGACTTAGTGGCCAACGCGCTACAGCAAGCCCAGTTGCTCACTAGGAACGGGCAAGGGGGGAAGCCATCGACAGTGCTTGAACACAGTGTGAGATCGGGTTCTGGGTTGACTTTGATCACCTCATTTATGCCTGGAGGGGGGCATGGGTTTTTTCTTTGAAGGATGCGCAGTTGCCGTTAATCCATGTGTTCACGGGCACTGACTCACCAGTATGTTTTAATTGATGACGAAGTTCTCCATTTGACACTCGCTTATAAGCAGGGAAAAAGAGTTAGGGTACGGGTATACGTGTACGCACAAAAAAGCAGCTCACTCGAATACGAACCACTCAACAGAATCGCGAGCAAATGAATTAACGAAGGAAAAGAGAGAAAAGAAACTCCTCTTCTGCGGTGGTGGCCAATAGTGTCTCGAAATAACACCTGAAGATGCTAACTTGGGCGCGCAGTAGTCTCTGGCCAGATAGCGCGTGACAGTCCAGTAAGGACCTTAGAAGGACCTCCTTCTAGTGGGTATGGCCAGCTCATCCACAAAGCACCCGCTAAACTGGGCAGAAAACGTTCCCCCCCTGGAGCTTACATGCAAGTGACAGGGGGTTTTCGATGGCTCATCATCTCCAATCAGAGAAGGTTGCGGGCGCCGCGACCGACATGAGGCAGCCCTCCAAGGGGTAGAAACCAGGGGGGCACAGTCTCGAGGCGGCGGTTTGGCGTTTGAAGCCGCCAATCACACGCGGCCTTTCAGGGGATTTGAAGTATCGGATGTGATGGGAGGGGGGAATCGATCCCTGCCGGTTTTTGTAACGGCCTGATCGGCATCCATTTTCTTTACGGGAGTCTCAAGTTTCTTTGTACACTGGCTGCTGTGCCTCTTTTTGTTAGATTTCTGTCTGCCCGTTGGCAGTTGGTTGTTGCTATATCGGGAGGAGAACAAGACTCAAAGAAAGCTTGACACGTTGATAAAGGATTCGTGAATTGTCAAGCGAGCATACACAGGCCTGAGCGTCTTTTTTTTTCTCTTTGCTCCATAAACGAAACACTGCGATGGAAGCGAGACAGGGAGATAACAGCGGTCACGAATATTGATATGCAGCTCGTCGAGGAATGAACTGAGTCCCGAACAGCGCAGCACAACTGTCAATAATAGCTAAAGCCAAGGATAAGTGAAGTGCCAGTCGCAATTAACGATCCTGGCATGGGAACAAAGATATGCCGGGTCAATCTGACAGTCGATATCAATATCAGTGTCAGTGTCATATTCAACCCTGTCACGGATCGCCCGTTGTGGGCTATGTCCATGCAAAGCATGTCTTGCCTAGCTTGCTTGCTTTTGTCGTCATGGCCGGACTCATCAATAAGGCGACGATGTTGATGGCTCTGCTTGGATCCAGGGTCTTTTTTCTTTGACGCTGTCCTCAGCTCCCGTATTCAACAGATACAGAGCCTCGGTCCTTCGGGGTTACCGCTAGCTTTGACTTGAGCATCAACACCATCAGCTACGGCACGGTATCAGCAGCAGCAACAGGGTTCACGTTGACCTGAAATCTTGGGGAACGGACCATCCCGTTGCGCTGACAGCTGGATAAAGCTTTGGAGTGTCAACTCGTGTAGCTCCTTGTTTGAGGACTCTTAATTCAACAGCTTCATGTCCATCGCTCGGGTCCATCGCGCGGTCAGCAGCCCAAAGCCCCTGTCGACAACCAACTCGATTCGTATTTTCCCCACGTCTCGAGATGTTTCATCACCGCGGGCCTCCTTGTCCCATGGACCATTTCCCATTTCAATCCATCGCCCTGACCCTGCCCTGACCGGGGATTGGTGGCCCCTTGTCCAAGGGTCAAATGAAAGAACCCTGGCCCCAACGCGACACGACACGTGAAGAAAATCGACGCGCCCTGCCTGTTTTTCCCTCGGACAAACTGAACTGGTCAGTCAGCCTTTTCTTTTGTTGATCTGATACCAAATTAGAACAAAAATCTGCATCTTCAACGGGACCGGAGAAGAAAAGGAAGCTAAGGTACGTGTTCTTACATTATGAATAGACCCGTCGCTTTTTCCCCGTTATTTCTTTAATTTAGCTATACTGCAGTGGCGTGGATTTTGGAATGAGCTTTGATGTACTCGGTACCCGTGGACCCTTGTCTTGAGCCTCGAGCCATTGGGAAACGAAACACTACCGTAGGAGTAGGTAGGACAAGCGAGGGTCAGCCTGCAACCAAACGCAGGTACATGCAACCGTACGCACACACACACAAAGAAACTTTTTTGATTTGTGTCACCGTTTTCTTAATCCATCGTATCTTCAAACCCTAATAGTCGTGTTCATCTTATTGCAACGCCTAGTTAAGCTTTGACAGTAACAGCTTACGAGACAAAAATAAGACAACATGCTTCAAAGAATGCACTATGTTAGCATATTAGATTCCCGCTCCGTGTCTCAATGCTAGACATGTCTTAAATCTCCCTTGATGGCTGCACGGGGAGACGCGGGAAAGCTTCATTCTTTGTTGGTTATGATATGGGAATGTGTGTTGGTCGAATGTCTCTGAAGCCCGATCTTTTTTCTTTTTTTTTCTAGGTACATATCTTGAACATGTGCGATGCTGCATGTACGCGCCCAAACATAACCAACACTATTTCCGTTGACTTATAGCCTCACGTAGTACGGATATGATCTCCACGATCCTTTCTAAATCCTCTTGAACCACTAAGTTATGCATACCCTGAAACTCATGCCTGCTCTCGGACCCTTTACCGTGTGTAGTTTCTCAACTGTGTCCTATCCATCTGATCTCTTGCAGCGCCGCGTCTAAGAGGACCAATATTATCATATCTCAGCCGCCTTTTACGCGCTTCCCTCAACGGCGCAGCACCATCACAGCCAATAACTTGCCACCGAAAAGCGCAGCACAATATTGTGATGGTAGTGTGCGATCGCTTGCAGAATATCCAGTCTGCAACTGGACCACCATATTAATTCCACAGCGCTTATTAAAGGGGTTATGTTTCTGCGGCGTGCATAGCTTTCACCTCCTGTTAGTTAGCGTTGTGCGCGGTGCGTGTAACCGAAGGCCTAGAGCTGCTCTCATGATTTGTCTGTCTCAGGCTTGCAGCCGCCGTCGCGGTCATGCCTGAGTAGAGTAATTCGATAGCGTGAAGTTGTCGATCCAATTCGATCCAATTCGATCCATTGGACCCTCGTAATTAAAAACAGCCGCTCACAGTGGATGTTTGCAACTGTGCAAGTTAGTCACGTTGTGCTCTGTGCTAAGAGTCACATTAGACTTGTTCGGCTTGACCTACCCTGTACTTTCACAACGAGCTTAACTTCAACGACAATTTCAACATGTCGTTGTGTATTCGGCTCATACAACTTAGGCCTGTGTAAAATTAGCTTTTATGTGGTTACTTGATCAAAGGTCAATAACTGGACCTGCCTGTTCTTGCCTTCATGTGCATATTCCATCTCTGGTAAACCCTACGTGATTTACATCCTTGAGAATTGACTGATTTGCGCCAATACTACCAGGTCGAGTAGCCGAGCTGCCGAGGTTTGAGTCAAAGGGCTAATTTTCAAACCTTGATATTGAATTAGCGTTGATCACGGGAGTTTGGGCTGTACCAAACGGTCGGTTCTGGTTTGGAATGAAACGAGTCATGGTGTGAACTATCACGGGGTTGCGGACGGAGCTCAAAACGTTACCCAACTCTGAAAAGTGTAGGTTTTGCTAGGTGACTAGATTATCAGATTTGAGTTCAAAGCATTGAAAAATGACATATTGGTGCTATCATTATGTCCGCACCGTTTCACTACATCCATTTGCCTGTAGCTCAAGATGGTCAATCGCATTCGCCGGAACTGAGATGGTATGGTAGGAGTCTAGACCAAAAAAACCTGATATAGATTCGTAGAAGTCTACCAACGCAGAAAATAGAGTTCATATAATTCAATCGATGGATCATTTTCTCCGACGAGAACGTTGCGGAGTTGCGTAGCATGTCATGGTTCACTAAGGCGATAGTCACGATTATAGCTTCAAGGAATACACTGAAATACCGTACACCCTGGCGTCAGAAGGTAATTCCGTACCTGTTGTAGAGAAAGGGAATCAGTTTGAAATCAAGGTGTTGGAGTGGTTGTTTGCAGATTGGAGTGTTCCCTTGGCACTGCCCTTGGGGAAGGCCACGAAGACAACCGGACCAGAACCTTCTCGGCATAGACTGTATATTAGACTAAACACCAGACCAGCCTGAGAAAATCACCAATACATAATGGGGTTTTTAATGGGCCTTGCTATTCGAAAGCTGTACCGAGAAGAATGCCTGTTTTGTCTTATATTTGGTAGTGGATGACGAGTCCCAGACTTAGGAAACACACTTCGTTTAAGAAGGAGGCGACCTTTGAACGAAATTGAGACTTATATGGGAAGCGAGAGGTTGAAATCTTTCTCGTAGTATATGTTGGCTGTCTCCTTAGCTCAGTCTAAGCTTAATAGCACGAGCATCGAAGGACGAAGGTGGTAAGAACAGGAGACACAGCTCCGGTTATGTATCTGCTGTAAGAATAATCGAAGATAGCCATGAGTAAGCCAGTATTGAAAGAGGTGATATCTGAAGATGAAAATGCTGTCGATAGATGGGTTAGTAGCTGGACGGGATGGCGCGCATCGAGAATAAATATTAGTTTCGTACATGTCTGATGTCTGATGTCTGATGAGACAAATGAATTATATTCTCGTCAAAGAAATTGCGTAAAAGACTTTGTTATTAGTGTAGTGCTTTGGAGATGCAGTCGTCCGATTTGATTGCCACAATATATGTCCAGCCCGTCGTAACTTGACACCTCGCCGTTGAATCTGTCATGAAGACTCGCCATTTTGACTTTAGCGATTTCTAGAAATACTATTGGTCGATATGCAACAATAAATTCTGCCTCTGAATCTGCTCAGGTAGTATCCCCTTCGGATATAACAGCATATGGACGATCAACTCGCCAAGAACCATAACAAGAACAGGATCTACAGTGTCAAACTTCCCCACTCGTGGTTCCTGTCCATCAGCACGTGGTACGGTATGAATTGCTGATCAAATTATGTCATTGAATATTGAGACTCAGTTCGACTAACATAACCATCATTGACGTAAGAAGATCCATCACTGGAGCAGAACATACCCTCGAGACCACACACACCAAGCATGTATTCCAGAACTCTAAGAGCATACCCAATAAACCACCACTCGAAAAACAAGGAAACAAACACAAGACCGGCATATGTGAGTTGTATCAGCAGTAAAATGCAAGTGACACCACATCCCTGCCCAAGTTACCCAAACTCCTCAGGACACAAACACCACTCAAACCGGCACATCACCAATGACATGTCGCCTACCCAGTCTGCACAGAAGCTTCCAAAAGGGGTATCATCTTTCGACATGCCTCCGTCTGCTGGGCAAACATCAAAACCAACACTGGGTTTCCGTGTCTTCCCAGCGAGCAAAAGCAGCAAAACTTTGTAGATGCACAAACCACGCCATTGCAGGCATTTGACAAAAGTTCCCTTTTGTCTTTGGGGTGGCTGTCCTGCCCGGGCTTCATTATAAATCTTTTGTAGAAATACGGCTGCAAAACTGCACGTCAAAACAACAAACCTTGACCTTGTGATGAGGGCAGGGGGGTGTCTGTTATCTTCCTCCCCCACAAAAGCCATCAGCAACGGGTCCTTATTCCTTATTTCTCACTGTTGGAACCAAAACTTCGCCTCATAGGTACAGATTACCTCTGATAGTATTTCGTATCTGGTCCACACAGAAGCTCTACTTTTTCCCATCCCCCGGTCCCCAACAATACACTATCAGCCCTATGCCAAAAAGCTCCAACATCCATCTGATCGTGAGAGCACATGTCTCCTCCCCGACCCCGTCATCACCCGCTCATCGCAGACGACCCTAAGAGGGAGAGAGAGTGAGTGAGTGAGAGAGAGAGAGAAGAAATTGCTGTCGTCTCACGTAAGATCTCTAAATCCATTCCCCAACCGCTTCATGTTGTCCTGCTCGGAAACAGCAGAAACCGATGCAGGTGCGCCGTTACCGCCCTCTACTCCTCCAGTTCGAAAAAGCGTCCTACCCTTGTATTGCAGGGTATCATAGGCCAAGACACTCGGCACACATCGCCGATCATGGCGCGCGGTAAGATTGAGGGCGGGTCTTAGTCTGAATTCGGTAAATGATATATAAGTCGTTGGTTGATCTTCCGTCCTAGGCTTGCATAGGCCTGATGACGCGCGACCTGAGCTCTCCCTACCTACCCAACTAGCATTACACTATGTACCATAAGAGCCTTGCGAAGTCCGACGGACAGTCCTATCCTTTTGGGCGATCTCCCTGGCTGTTGCTGTATTTGGCGACCTTGTCGGGCATCGGGTATCTTCCTCCTAGGTCCATGTCCGAGGCTTAGTCCTACGATAAGCACTTGCAAGGGATGGCTTTGGCAGGCTCCTCTGTAAGGCTGACGAGAGCTTCATGACTTGAAACTCGTGATATGGCCTAGCGACTGCTTACATGACACGCAGTTGAAAGCAGTGCCCGAGAAGTTTCCGTACGGTCCGATTGGCAGACTCGGGTTTAGAAACTCCTAGATATCCATTTCGCGAGCAACTTTGATATACAATCAAGGTGGGGCTTTAAACGTATATATAGCTTAGTACGAATACCTAAAGTACCAGTGGAGAGTCTTAGGCCGTCGTGTTACGGAGATTTGTGGCGCGGTGTAAGTAAGACATAAGGAGGATGGACCAGGCTGAGAAAAACATATCATTGTATTATCATGAGCTAAGATCTAAAACGTAATATGAACAGCTCTATGAAATACATCTCTTCAATTCCATGCTCCTTTGGCCTAACAGCAGACAAAGTAGACAAGTACCTCCGAGGGTATATTATGCTGAAAGAGCCTAAAACAAATATCCAAATACAAGCATAACATACCAGAGTGAGACAATGGGCCGCTCTAATAAGACGCCGCAAGTCACTGGTTATCCAAGCGAGACAAGAGAAACTTTGCCCAGAAGCACAGAAGCCACACCACATCCACCTCTAACATCAAGTCGTAAATGGTCGTAATACATGAACCTTGAGCCAGACCAAAAGTGCAAAAAATATTCGGACGGCAACTCGACCGGCAGTAGTGCACCATGGTCGTTCCTGAAACTTTTCTTTCAACTCATCATCGCATCTCCTCAGGTCGAACGGTTGCTCCGTAGAAACCACCCCCGTGATCGCCGCCCGAGGCTGCACACGCAAGACAGACTCCGCCGCCGTAGACACGCGTATGTCTTGTCCAGCCGGCACCTTCGGTATCGAGAACACCAATGATCTCGCCCTGGACGCCGATCTCCCCGGTTCCTGCGTTTGGTGGGGCCGGTGGCAGCAACGGGCTTGTGGGTGGGTAGGAACTGGGCGAAAAGGTAAGATCGGCAGTATCCGACATGCCTTGGGATGACTGAGGAACGGGAACTCCGATAGGAAGAGTCTTGTTGTAAGAACGTCGGCGTGTGGTTGACGTTGCTGAGCTGGGAGACATGATAGCGTTGGTCGTTGATGACATGTAATCCGGATTTGGCTGACGAATAAAGCTATCCTCTCCAGGTCGCGGACGGTCCTCAAAGGTGAATACAGCAGTGCTCAACTCGGGTGGTGTTAGAGGTGGTGCAGGAGGTGGTCGCGATATGATGTGTGTTCTTTGCCAGTTGGGGTTGATGACCAGATTCTTCTCTATTGGCTTCATTTGTAACCCATTATCAGAAATAATATCCTCTGGGTTATTAGGCGGTGTGATGTTCTTCTCATTCATTGTCCAAACAGGTCGCGACTGCAAGAGTTGAGGATGTGGGAAGGATGGGATTGTGGACCTCGTAGGGAGAGTATGCTGGTCCAAGCCGCGCATATGTCGCAACCATAGATAGAGCTGTATAGCGCAAAACCGAGCAATGACAGCAACAGCAAAGATTGCGAGAGCAGCTTGAAGAGTTTGGAAAGAGGGAGGAGACTTGCTCAAGTAGTTGCTGCGAGTTGACGTTGTCGAGGTGGTGTCAGGTGTAAGTTGTGTTACACCTCGATTAGTTACGGGCATGGTGCGCCGTTTATGCCAATGATTGATTGATATATTCGCGGAAACTTAATTTTGGCGCCGTCGGTGACTTGGCGGGGCTCAAGTCACTCTACTTCTGCGGTCAGACGGTGACTTCCTGGGGGTATGCTTGCCCGTTGCGTTGATAATCCTCGTCTGGTTTGGTTTGGTAGGGCGGAGTCAATCAAGTCGACCAGAAGGCTGGGTTGACAGGGTTATCGGTGGCCTTGGAAACCGTTGACCCAAGGCTGTTCCTCAAACACCGCGGTTAAGGGCGCTTGGTCAGTAGGAGAGAAGGACTTGTAGTATTTGGAAACGCGGCGCCTGAGTAAGCGTTGTGCGTCTCAAGAAGACCTCAGGCGGTGGCTTGTATCAGATAGATAGATTATCTGGCTGATGACCTGATCACGAAATACTGTCCGTCACAAATCTCAGAAGTAATCCCTGGAGTTGGTAGTACCGCCTTACATAAGAAGAAGGTCGTCAGACTATTTTCCAGTAATACGAATGTGATCGGCGCAACGAATTATCTCGAGTCGTGAAAGTGAAGTTTGGGGCGTGATAGAGCCGATGGAGAGGGAGTTGGAGGCTGGTTATTTGTAATGCGTGTAAGAGGAACCAGAGGATCAAAGTGCAAAGTCGATAGCCGCTATCTGAGTAGATATTCCAGCTGGGGGTACTGAGCCTTAAATGATAATTGTTTATAAACTGATGGAAGCGGCCAGTGTAGCAAGCCAAGCCAAGCACATCACTTGATGACATCCACGCCAAATGTATAGTGCGACACCCTTTCCTGTCCACGCCCTGTTCTTTGAGAGTCTAGGCTGAGGATAGTAGCAGGCGAACATGGATCTTGTTGTAAATGAGCGGAAAGCAATGTTCCAGACAGCCTTTTTCGAAGGGTTCACAAATCGAGACTAGCTGTGTGTGGCTTCGGTCCCGGGACGTGGGTACGACATTTGACAACGTTGAGTGGGGACTTAGTTCTTTAGGGTCGTGTTAGAGAGGAAGTGACAATGACAGTGAAAGTGTGGCTTTGGTTAGGGTACCATGAGTTGCGAGGAGCCATTACTGACAAGACTTCGTCAAGAGTTCCCGGTTGCGACGAGCCATCGTCCAATGTCATGCGACATTTTTGCGAGGATTTCATAACGGACCGCAAGATGAATGGGGTTTGGATGAAACATCAATCGGACATAAGAAGGAGTCAGATCCTGGAGAAAGACGAGAGATTGCAAGCCGAGCTGGACTGGATCATGTCAACCAAGTTTAACAAGGGCGCTCAAAAGTCGCCAACCCTCAAGTCGCAGCCGCCATGGGTCGTCGAATAGAGTCCGAACGAGTTGGTTCATGGTCGCACCAGACCCCCAGGGCGTGCAGTAATAACCCTTTACTGCAGTCTGCACAAGACTGGAATCCCTGTTTTCAGCCCGTCAGAGGCACAAAAGCTGCTTGGCCAAGACGGGCGTCCCTGGAACCATGATGCTCCACGATCGCACTGCAATCTGTTTCGAGCCCCAGGGCCCGAGCCCTGCAGATTAATTTTCTGACCAAGCCTAAATCTGATCAATTTGGCGAGTGAATGACGCCAGAAAACGGGCTAAAGTGAACATTTCAGCTGAGGTGAGCCCTACTAGATGCGGCGCCATGGGCTAGAGACAGACCCTTGACGCGAGCTTGTTCGTTACAAGGGGCAAACTTTAGCGGCTATTGGTCAGGTTGGAGCGAGACAACGAGTCTGTGGTGCTTTGGGCAAGACAAGGCTGCTTTAGTGGCAAGGGTATCTGACAAGCCTCAGGCCTCTGCAGAGAATGATCGCTTGCTGCATGTGTCGAAGGTTTTTCGAAAGATCTGAGGTGTCGAGAATTGGCTTTGTCTGACACGCACCACCGCACGGGATCGACAAGACATCTCGCATCGTGATAAAGTTTTCAAGCAAGCGTCATAAAACCGAGCCGTTAGGCCGGGCGGTGTGCTGCATTGCCAAAACAGGGTGTGATGGAGTTGAACATGTCCCTACATGAGGCAATTCGGTGCAACCTTACGACAAATAATCTGTAAAGCGGTTGTAACGGTCCTGGAGGTTATGGGCTATTCTGTCTTATTGAGCCCGTTTCCTGTCCAGTAAGTCAGTGCCAGGCTTTAACAGCAAAGAGACTACTTTGTAAGAAAAGTCAAGCCCGCCTTCTGCAATTGATACTTCAGCCAGTCAGAGCCACGAGAAGGTAGCAAAAGTACATAGTATGCCATTGTTCAATTCGCCCTCTGCATCCGGTGTAGAAAGGCTGAAAGGGATATTGGATGTGGAGCCGGCCGTGCACTTTTGTTAGGCTGGAAGTGTGTATGCAACTAGAATTCTTTTGGATCTGGCGAGGTGCCTGGTTTTGGGTATCTGCGTCATTTTGCGGGTTGCTTTTGCGTGCTGAAGACGCTCATTCTCATGATGTTGCTGGCCTGAACCGCTCCTTGACTCGGCTGGGTCTGTGCTAATGGTCAGGATTTAGTATTCTGCCCCGTTTGATGGATCATAGACATGTCGTGTGGCTGTAGAAGCAGACCACGCGGATATCGATGCCTGCCACCATGATATGACACGGCATGATACGGGACGGCATAGCATAGCATAGCATAGCATAGCATAATAACAGAGCAACTTAGCATGACATTGCAGCTGGAAGTTGTTGCTTCTGAGCCAACAATAAGAAGTCAGATATTGTCGATGCTTGACATCCAACCGATGTTGTTGCTGGTGGATGCTTGCTTGCTCTTGGATCGTCCAGTGCAGACTAGATTGTGACACTGGCCAGGACATACTCAGCTGAAACTGACTTCTTTGAGGCACGTGATTGGACACGAAGAGGGAAAGTGAAGGCCGCTTTCCCTTGTTGAGTACTGGGCTTGCAAGGGGCGCCTGAAACTTGACATGCACATCCACGGGCATTCTTTCCGCCTCCAGTACGATCAGACACTGTCGCTTAGATCTTGCTTTATCGAGAAACCAACCAAATTGCATTACTCGGCATGACTTTTTGTATTGCATATTGCATATTGCATGCTGCATACTGCATATGGTCACTCACTGCAACTGTAACTGCACTATCAGGACAAGGGTTAATCCTCTTTTTTCTTTCTATCATTTCTCCCGGCATGTCATCACTATATCGCCATATATTATTACCAAGCGTCGGTTGGTACGATACAATATAGTAAGTCTCCATCACTTCTTTACCTGAACAAACCCAAGCTTTTCGTTGGAGCAGTTCAAGCTATATCTGAACACCTACTAATATTGGTCGCTCGTATTGATCCAATAAGCCACAAAGACGCGTGGTTCAGGTCCATTGATGCAACGGCGACATACCGTCCAGTCTGGGTCCGCAACTAGAAGCCCAATGTCTCGCCTTTCCCCTGCTGGCGTTTTAGACCTTCTCCAGCGTTTCGGTAGCGAATCACAGGCGGACGATCAGCGACGGTGGTAACCTTGCCCAGCTGGACTGACGGTCAACGCGCTGTGGTCTGGGCTTTTTTCGAAAGCGTTATTGCCCTTGCCATCAGGACTACGACGTTCGCAGGTAAATTAACACAAGACAAATATTTTCAGGCTATGCCAGGCCATTGTCCGTGTAAAATCGGGGAGACAAGGACTATGTAGCAAATCGATCACAGGTGGTTAGTCACAGACATACAGATTGATGGCCTTCCAGAAGCTATACTTTGGCGTATTCTCGGATGGCAAGGTGTAGGTGCTGCGCCTCATGCAACACCAGGATCACAACGCCTCCTCTGAGGGTGAAGGGAAACGACCAGGGTGTGCGAACAGGAAACCAAAACCAGTGGCCCAGGCATTTTAAAAATCCGTCCAAACCCCACAGAGACCTTATGCTCGTAGGATTCATTGCCTCCTAACCTGAATGAGCTTTCAGCCGGGATGGGATCTGTTTCTGAGAATTGAGATGGCATCTTGCCTAGTTTGCTTCCTCGGCCATAGCACGGAACAAGCAACGATTTTCGACTGCGCATCCATAGTGTTTCCATTGGAGTTCCCGGGGCGCACTCCCTCGGACATGCATAGTCTACAGTACATACACATTTTGTGTCCATCCGTATGTGGCTAGTGTGCACTTCAAGGACAGAGCTGTGGCTGTCGGTCGAATTTGTCCCTGGCATTAACGTCGCTCTAAACTGCGCCGCATCTCAACACGACGTCGGGTTTGAACAAGACCCAACGGTCAGTGCTCACATCTCTTGTACAAATGGCCCTGGTCTCGGCAAGTGCCTTTACGAGCAAGAATCTACCTCCATACAACGACTTGGGATAAGCGGAATCCCGTTGTCGGGGGATCCACGCCGACAATTTGGCATGATTACTGTACATGGTAATGCATACAAACTCCGCCATTCTACCCCCGGTCATAGTTGTTCGGTACTAAAAAGGTCCAGCCACTCACCTGCCGTTGTCTAGGATATTCAAAAATAGCACCCTGTTCAGCCTTACGAGTTTGTCCCCACCACTCTGGTTGTATCCTTGTTATGTTACATCCAACTCCAGCCAGTTTTCCCACACGAATCTTGGCACAGGGGCGGAGAACAAGTTACGGTACGGATAGGGAAAGCTCCCAAGGCTCCCAAGGCTCCTTCGAATCATGCTAGAGGCTCATTCGGATCGAACTCGCGCATCCTAGGTTATAACAGAAAACTTACTTCTCCTACCTGTGGTTGGGCAACCATTGCCATCGTATGCAATTGCGCTATCTCGGGCTGGCAAATCATTACTTCCAGCCTCAAATTTTCGATGCGGACCTGCTTACAAGGTCATGACTTACACACGTCTGACCGGCGTAACCCGGGGGGGAAAAACGCATCCGCAAGAACAAATCTTGGTTTTTTCTTTCTCAAGACGACAGATTGCTCGGCCTCATTGCTTGCGCAAGATCCACGACGCTTCTTGCCACTATCACAGGCCAATTCTTCGCATTCGTTTCCAGTTTGAGATAAAACGTGCGCGCCTCCACTCGCTCTATCATAGCCTGTCAACCATGATCTCCAGTTACGGGCAATGGCATTCGCTCCACATGACATATCCAACGTAGAGTTAGTCAACACATCTCACCGCTCAATCATTACGCAAGTGGTCAAGTCCCTGACACAGCACTAAAAGCGCAGATATCAAGACTTCCCTGGGGTTTCTACAATGACCGGTCTTCGCGCTTACTTCGGAACATCCAGCCTGGCTTAAAACACATCCAGTAGGTCATGTACGGCTCAGGCTGTAAAATAAGTAGCTCACATGATTCAGAGTCATGCGGTCAGTTACAGTAGTCGACTTCCCCTCAAAAAAGAAAAAGCACATAAATCCCATGATCCTTGCCATTTACGCATAGGCCATATGTGCCGCTATGGCTGAATCTGGGGAACTGGTCTCAGCGAACAACACATGGAGCTCAACAACAAGTACCCAGTATCCGTTACCACAGCGGCATTAAGTTAGTTACTGCTAGTCTCTGGCTACTACTCAGACAGTGCCAGAGACAATGCTTTGATCCCCGATCCTTTGGAGAAGGTGATCTTTTGCAATTGCAGTTGCTGAGTTGCCATGGCTGCCGACACTTGTCGGTTTTGGTCAACGTTAACGGCACTCACAAAGAAACTTTAATTTCCTCCGCCATTGAATTCTATAAGCGAGCTTGGTAACCTGTGGTTCTCTGTCCTGTGGCATCTACTACAAAACAACTGTGGGTAGTCATAACCTGATTCGAAGGATGCTCACTTCCAAAGCACAGGTTGGACCGACTCAGAGTATGGCTTGCGCATGACCAAGCCTCTTTGAGAAAACGACTCACGAATTGCCGCTCCTAGACATTACTTTCAGCCACAATATCGGTACTGGCGCCGTTTTTGCTGGCTTAGTCCAGTCGAGTTGAGTAAGGCACCGAAGCGTGCGGCTGGCTGACAAGCCTTGGCGCCATTGATTATCTTCACAACTTTGAGACTTTCTGCTTCGGCCTCGACAATGAGATTTCCCGCTCTTTCAATGCCTTGGCGTCAAGCCAGCCCGGCAGTGCTGTTTAGTGGCTGCCAACTATGACCACAGACCTGGTAACTGGCTTTCGCATGGATGTCACTGACCAATTACTCGGCTGAGGCGCTCGTTCTGCGTCAAAGAGCAAGTATATTTTGTAAACACTTATGACTTCGATTGCGCTTAGATCTATCGTGCTATTTCGCATACACCCAGCGCCCGTTCCTTCGTATAAGCTCGGTGCAACTAAACCACCGACATAAATATAGTATCGACCAAGTCCGTTACTTTACGCGCCCCTCTCCAGAAAGGATATAACTATACTATAGTGCCTTGTTTCATCAAAAGTAAAGAAATAAAAGGAATCGCGGGGTTTAGCCCCGTGATGAATAGCCCAATGACCTTGTTCAAATGCCAACTCCCAGTTCCATTGGCTCGGCCTCCATGGCGCCGGCCATGCCATCTTCTTCCCGCTCTTCTTCCATCATCTCGATCAGACTGTCGAGGTTCGTGTCCAAGCTCTCGGCCTCCTTAGGGTCCAGGCACCGCTTAAGTAGCCGTCTGTACTTCTCGATCTTGTCCCCTGTGCCAACTGTGCTCAACGCCTCGACGTAGTCCATCTCAGCTTGCCGTTGCTCGGTAAGTAATGAGCTCAGCTGCCGGGCAAGGCTCAGCCTCTCCTCGTATGACTCCTCCTGCACGCCTCCGTCACCATTGATGCGACTAAGTTCACTGTCCACCGACCTCTGAACATGTAAGCGGTTCTGGTGTGTGATCAGTGACAGCACCTGATGTTTGGCCAAGTTGGCTTCGGTCGCGTGCCTGGATGCTGCCTCCTCTGACTCAAGCTGTCCCTCGACATCTGTAATGTTTTGTCGAACTGTTGTCAAATCTGCTTGAGTGTTGGACAAGATCCGTTTCGCCTCTGTCTCTGCCACATCCTTCTCACGCCATTCCTCTTCGTAGCTTTTAGCTAGGTCCTGAAACTTTTCCATAATTAGGGGTGTGATGCGTGACTGCACCGTGTTTGCTGCCGCAGATTGGAAGGCCGTTGGAGGCTGTCGATTCGCCTTCTCAATTAGTGCATCTTTGAAAGATGCATGGCGTTGAGACTCAGGGGCAAAAGGCGATGACGACCGTTGAGGTCCGCGGTCTCTCTTACTCGCGTTCAAATCCATAATTAAATCCTCAGCTCTGATTCCTTCGTTATTCGTGAGATCCGATGAAGCATTGCGTCCTAGCAATGCACGGATGCATTTCCTCGCATTTCGTTGTGCTGCGAGATGCAATGCTGTATTCCCTTCGTTATCTTGAATATCCAGCAATTGCTGGAACGCACTAGGCTCCAGAGTTTCTTGCAGTTTGTTCAAGATATGATCCAAGTAGTACCGTGAGCATGATGAGTTAAAGACCCTACCATTCTTCATCACAGCTGCATGATGAATCACGGTACAGCCCATATTGTCACGGGCATCAAATGTTTCAAATAGCTCTTTCATCACCACCGGAAAGCTCTGTTTCTCATAACAGTTCGTAAAGTTGACTGAGTGCATGAAAGGCGTTTCACCTCGTATGTTTTTAACTGTCGAAGACGCATTGAATCGTTTCAGCTGTTTCACGACATCCACGTCTCCCATAGCTGACGCCCAGTGAAGCGCTGTATGAGCTTCCGCATCGATAGGCCAATTAGGCTGGAAATTGGCGGGTGGGTCAGGCTTGACCGCAGGCTGATCTGTTTTGCTCAGCAGGAAGTAGTCAAGGAGTTCGTCGCCATATAGAGCATGTTGTTGTTCGGTAAGATCTTGAAGGTTGCTGTCGTCTCTTCTGCGTTTTCGGCCTGTGCCTGGTGCTTGAGGTAGCTCGAAGCGTTCGTCTTCAGCCATGTACGAAGCTGATGCAATTGTGAGATTGTCAGGGGTATCTTCGTCGCCCATTATGGTATCGGGGTCCTCATGAACCACAGGCGCTGGAGCAGGTGGTGGGGGTTGAGGGGGAGGATCTAATGATGGTTAGCTGGATAGCTAGACTTGGAATCGAACTCGACGTACTGTTCCATTTGGGCAGCGGAGGCTTAGACTTCGGCCCCTTGGGCTTGCTCGCATGTCTTGGAGCGGGAGGAGGACTCTCTGCACCAGCTGTGTATTCGAAGATGGGCCGTAGTCGATCGATCACACTATGTCGCTCTGCTAATGCTTGTCCGCTTTCGAGTGGGATCCATGTGCCTTCGCAACGGTGTTAGAGAAGCAATAGCGCAATAGGGAGAGTGCGAACCTTGATATTTTCCATATCCACCTTGAATCTTTTCATGAACGTCCTTTTGCACATCTCGTTCGAGGATTCTCGTTCGAGCTGGCTTATCGAAGCCAGCTGCCTTCAGGATATGTGTTGCATTGATCCAGTTGTCGTGTCTCCTGCGCATAACATGTTCCTTCAGATCCGCACCGAACTGGAACTCATATACAGGTATCTAGGTTAAAACTCTGATTAGCACAAGTACAAAGGACTAGATGGTAGTGGGTTGGTAACATTGGGGAGTGAGTCCCATCGACAACATCTGATATTAACGACATCCATCATGCCATCACTAGCAAGCAGTACATCGCCAATAGAGTCATGGAATTGATTTTTGATCAAGCATAGGGAAACTTACTCCACTATACACTGCGCTGTAAACACCCGGCGCAGTTGCAGCGGGAACTGCATTAGCATTGGCCTTGACCATGTCGGCGGCTAAGATGAAGCAATTCTGGAACCATGCGCGATGATAAAAGGCGGAGTATGATTGATCGGAAAGGCTAGCAGGTGAGTTTAAAGCTTTGGAGGAGTACTAGCAGCACACGCAAGGCCGAATTGGACGTTGTAGTTGGTATTTGTGGTATCACCGAAAGCTCTTCTTGGTTCAAGTTGCCCAGGTAATAAGTGCACGTCGGTGACGCGATTCTCAGTGAAAGAGACGCGCCGGCACGCGAAGCACTTTAAGTCCTGTTTGCCTCAGGCGTCAAGAGCGCTCGATTTCACGTGATCGTGCTGCCACGGAGGCGCCTCCTGAAGCTGGCAGATTGGCGGGCGCGGCTTTAGGCTTTGGTTTTGGCTTTAGCCTTGGATAGCAGGGGGTACAACAAACAAATAGACAATATCGACCAACTTTCGGCCCTTTCTTGACGACGGTTTATGATACGACGAGCTTCAGATAAACCGCGAGATTGTCAGCCTGCTAATTAATATTCGAAAAGTCGAACCTATCGCTTGTTGTGAGCTTGAGAGGACAATATTGGAGAGCTCAAAGACGGGACCCATATGGTATCAACATAGAAGTTGGGACGATTTATGACAATAGCGACACACGACACTCAGGAGGTCAAACTGAAACCGATACGAACATGGCCGATTCTCTGCACAATGCGCCTATAGTTCTCGATAACGGATCTGGCACCATTCGAGCCGGTTTCGCAGGCGACGATCTACCAAAGTGTTTCTTCCCGTCATGGGTTGGCCGACCGAAACATCTGAGAGTTCTCGCGGGTGCCCTCGAGGGTGAGGTGTTTATAGGGCAAAAAGCGGCCTCGGAATTGCGAGGATTGCTCAAGATTCGGTACCCTCTCGAGCATGGCATTGTCACCGACTGGGACGACATGGAAAGGATTTGGGAATACGTATACGGAGAAGGGCTGAAGACTCTCAGCGAGGAGGTATGTTGCCGGAAAGATCTAGCTTAACAGCTATACTGACATCCTATCAGCATCCGGTCCTATTGACGGAACCTCCGCTGAACCCCCGAAGCAATCGCGACACGGCCGCCCAGATCCTTTTTGAGACATTCAACGTCCCCGCACTTCACACATCCATCCAAGCTGTACTATCACTATACGCCAGTGGCCGAACAACCGGCATCGTTCTTGACTCAGGCGATGGTGTTTCTCACGCTGTGCCAGTCTACGAGGGCTTTGCCATGCCTAGCAGTATCCGCCGAATTGACGTGGCAGGCCGAGACGTGACTGAGTACCTACAGACGCTGCTACGGAAGAGTGGATATGTCTTCCACACGAGTGCTGAGAAAGAGGTGGTTCGATTAATCAAGGAGAGTGTCTCGTATGTTGCTCACGACCCACGGAAAGAGGAGAGGGATTGGGTCGGTGTGAAGCCAAATGAGAGCAAATTTGCCGAATACGTACTTCCAGACGGCTTCAAGCTCAAGGTGGGATTCCCTGGCCTCAACACAATATTCGAACATGCTAACGGATGAAAGGTTGGTGCGGAACGTTTCAGGGCACCTGAGATCCTCTTCGACCCTGAGATCATTGGTCTGGAGTACCCGGGCGTGCACCAGATTGTTGTCGACGCCATCAACCGAACAGATCTCGACCTGCGAAAATCCCTCTACAGCAATATCGTGCTCTCTGGAGGAAGCACACTAACGAAGGGCTTTGGTGATCGTCTTTTGACGGAGCTGCAAAAGTTGGCTGTCAAGGATATGAGAATCAAGATCTTTGCGCCACCGGAGAGAAAGTACTCGACTTGGATCGGAGGTAGCATTCTTGCTGGTTTGAGTACTTTCCGAAAGGTCAGTGATATCCATATGACTCGCCTAATCAACTTACTAACTCGCAACAGATGTGGGTGAGCATTGACGATTGGCATGAGAACCCCGACATCATCCATACAAAGTTCACATAGGCGCATATACGTCTCACTCACCTTTGAACTTGCATCTTCACGATGCGGCCCTAATGACGATACAATTCAACCTAGACATACCCAAGCCCCCTGGGCCTCGGCTGTTCGTCGGCTGGACCTCTAGATCGACTTTTGTGATGTCGACAAACCCGCGACCCTTCACAACCCACTTTGTCCCGCTGGTGTTGATAGAGCGATGCATGAGCCTTGCATGGAATGGAAGATTTAGTGCTGTATGGGTGTGTAGCGACACCATTGCAGTTGTAGACAACCTTTGCCAGATAGAGGAAGCAATGATACCCTGATGTGTTGACGTTGTGCATGGTGCTTCTGTGAGGTTGGTTGTAACATATTGGTGAGACAGAACTCGGGACATATACAAGTTACACCGGGACGAGATGTGTGAAGCAGAGAAGAAATTGATGCTTTCATAATATAGAAAAGAGTTACGCTTGGGGTATAATAATCTTCACCAGAAACAAACATCATACAGGCAGAGTATGAGTAGAAAGGCAGTTTCATATCGCCAATCCCACTCATCAATGCCAACCGTACATATCCAGGGCTTTTTGCCATCCCATTTGCTCTGAGGTCCCCGTCTTTCCCCCCCGTCCAAATACCAAATCGAAACCATTGCCATCAACGCCAATCGCTAAGTCATGTCCTTCGTACAAACACCTCTTGTTCTTTTCCTCGGCTTTTCAACATCTTCTAGTCTCGGCTGAAAGTGCTGCTCACGCGAGCCCACAGCTTTGACTTGGAGCTCATCGAGCTGCTCGAGCTGGAGTCAGACCCGGCGTCGCTGTCCTTGCGGTGGAAGACATTGCCTGCGCCGCCGATGCCGACGTGGCCAGCGGCCATTTGGTCGCGGGCTGCGATGCGGTCGTACTCGGCGTCGAGAGAGACAGAGGGCTGCTCACTGGCTCTGTGGACGTTGCCTGCTCCGCCGATGCCACTGAAGAAACGGCGTGAGGGGGTGGTTGTGCTGGTTGTGCTGGTTGTGCTGGTGGTAGGTGTGAGGACGGTGCGGGATGAAGAGGAAGAGTCCTTTGAGGCACGGGAGATGTTGCCGTAGCCACCTCGACCGGAGCGGACGAAGACGTTTGTGGAGGGGGAAGGCTCGGTGAGAATGTAGCTGGGCATTGTGATGGTTGTGGTTGTGGTTGTGTGTAAGTGAGGTGAGAGTGAGTTGTAGTTGTAGTTGTAGTTTCTCAGTATTGATCCAGTACAACAAGGATATACAATTGATTCAATGGCAGATTAAAGATTGCAAGAGTAGGTAAAACTAGAGCTTGTGAAAGAGAGCAGAGAAATAAGAGAGGTTGTCGTGAAGGGCACAGCTTGGGTAGTTATACCTACCACTCTACCAGCTACCTCAACTTAAAGGGAGCCACAAGGTCACCCACTTCCAAGCCAAGCCAAACAACAACGCAATTCTCCCCACAAATTGGACCCATGTTTAAGATTTTTTCTTCTTCTCATTCAATCCTTCTTAAATTTTCCCCCGCATTTTAGATCGTTCCTTGTCGTCATGTCAATTAGAAAGCCTCGTCTCGAAGAACAGCTCAACTCGACCCGCCGAGTCTGTCTAGCCAGGGGGGCAAAAAGCCCAATTAATGGACAGTCTCGTCTGCCAACGTGATCAGAGGACGGACGCTTTGCAGTTAACGGCAAACGGCGCTGTGCGTGTGATGTGCTGTAGTTTTTTTCCCTGCCTCTGCCCTTTTCCGCAAGAGAAATGGCGCTTGTCACGCGGTCACCCCCAGATTTTGCCCGTGGCCTTGTTCCTGGATGTCTAGAGTTTCTAGTATGTAAAAATTACCCCATGGAAATGGGTTCCTGCGGAATGATTGGATGGTGCAGGGGTAGATGGGGTGTGAGGATCCACGACTAGCATTAGCTTCATCTTGGAAAAGACGACGTGCGGTTGCGTGTTTTGGATATTTTGGGACCAACAAGAGCGGGAGAAGAATGGGCGATGTTTATGCAATTTACCTCGTGATGTTGTCATGAGGGGAAAAGCAAACACAATACATTTTCCAGTGGAACAGGAAAAGGAAACGAGAACTGGTAACTGACTTAGTCTGGCCTGTTGAGTCTTGATATATCCTGGAAACGTGGTTAGTAAATGTCATTGAATCTACTCCAAGCTACCCATCGTGAAGCTCAGAGGCCTGGAGAACCAGCGATGCTGTTCACTCCGAAAGTACAAAAATAAACAACTTTCCGATCTACGAAAAGGTGCAATCTTCACATTCTATGAGATCTTCCCAAGAGGAGGGGGCTAGTCGCGGCCACTCCCGCCTCCACTCTAGGTTATCTTACGTACTTCGAATCTCAAGCTCTACATACAATGGGCTTTTGACGTTTATGAATTGTGTTTCCCATATCTTATGAGACGTCATTGTCATGATCCTATTGTCTATTTTTTGTATTCTGCCGTTGGCGAGATCTTGTTTGCCATCGGATCAGGTTCTAGGCTCAGTCTACGCCTCTTCCTTTCTCCACGATGCTTAATCGGGATGATAATTGCAACAAGCCGTTCACCGATTCCGATTGCCGAGAAAATACAGTCGTAAGCCTTCACCTACGACAGTTGAGTTTGCTAACATCAACTATCCTTTCCACCCATCACAAGTGGAATCGTTTCCGCCATGACCTCTTCTCTACCGCCAAAGCACCGCGGAGTTACAGACGTAACATATGCGTTTGAGTAGTGTATGAAACAAACCTATCTTGGTGGGTATACGTCGTGCAACAGAACCACCCATATCCCATATTCTGTACAGATCAGCCCAGATTACCTCGTGCCTCCACGGTAAGAAGCGTGAGAGAGGCCTCGGAACAATAAATAATACCAGATCGGCCGAGTTCACATTCCTTGGTGCTGCCTCCTATGCTGTCGCTCTGCGAATTATGCATCGTCTTATTCTCACGACTCCATCGCCCATCACGCCAGCCCTGACCATTGATGTTTCAAATCAATAACCTGAAATGTCGAGTCAACGTTAGATACCCATCGAGTTTCAATACTCAATTACACATATAGATCATCAGATGCAATGGAGCCGAAGAGAGGCGACTGTGAAGGGATAACTTCACGGAATGAAGTCATGTAATCTCTGCCTCGTCACCCAGCATTCCAGCTTATATGAATGATGGGTAAAACAAAGCAAACTGACCATAGAGCCTGCATTATCTGTTAATGGTATCAAACTCCACTATCCTTTGAGAACAAAGACAAGGACAATTAGCCACAATTACAAGTATCTGTATGCGGTTGACGATTCATGTGAACTCCAAAGGTCACCGTTTAGTTCATTCAGCTCGATCAAACTATTCGATCGCATAATCCGTTCGGGTGCTGGAGACCAATGGGCAGTAAACCGTTTCCTCAATTCAATATAAAACCTTGCGAGTCACATCCGGAGGAAATATTGGTCACTGAACATGAAGTCATGAGTTAAATTGTAAAACATTATAACTTTCAGCAAGAAAATAATAAACAGCCCAGGCTTCCAGACTGTTTAGGTCAACTATACTCCATCCAACGCCCGGGGAAACATTTCTTCAGATCTCAAAATACAACGCTGCAAAGAAGCACAACTGTGCATGCCGGACGTCGTCTTTCGGCATCATTGGATATTTCAGGCGGGATTGCTTATTTGTCCATGCTCATCCAGCCGAACATGCCACATGCCAGGGACAGAACCAAAAAGGTCAGGATACCCGCACCGGCCTTGTCGCCAGTGGTCAGAGGCTTGTAGTTCTTCTCGATCTTGCCGTCTCCCACGTTTCCGGCGTTGGGGTTACCCTTGGAGGTACCTCCGCGCTTGGCTGTGACGGGAGGAGCAGTGTCCTCCATGAGCAGTGACGACACGGCAGCGAGGACATTCATCTGCTGGCCAGCACCAGTCTTGCCATCGTACACGCCGCTGGCCCATTTAAAGCCGCACACACGCTTGGTATCGCCACCTGTGCACTGCTTGACGGCAGCCTCGGCAGACTTTTGGAGAACCGGGAGAATCTTGGGTCTGATGAAAGGAGCGAGATGGGTCGCCTGTGACATCCAGCGGTGGACGTAGCCCTTGAACGAGTACATGTCGGTTGTGCAGGTGCCGTGGTTTTCGCAGGCAATCTCCACAGCGATATCCTTGGGGAAGAAGTTACTGATGGTGGCGTCGACGAGCTTGTCTAGACGTTGTTCCCACTTCTTCTCACCGTCGGTCTGTCAAAGTTAGCGAACTGCCTGCAAAGTCACGTATCTTATATGGAGATTGACTTACGTAGTTGTACATAAAGGCAGCACCTTGAAGGAAAACTCCGGAGTTGTACGAGAACTGGGCCTTGTTGATATCGGTACAGTTTTTTCCAACATGGGCACCGTCGTAAACCTTATAAGTCTCTGGGTCGAGGAAGCCCACGCCCTCGATCCAGTCCCACGTCTTCTCGGCCCAATCGGAGTATGTCTTGTTGCCGGTATAACGGGCAAGTCTGGCACCCAGATTGAAGAAGCAACCGTTAGCGATACCTTTCTACGAGTTAGTATAACAATCCAATGAATACTGAAGAACTGGGGTAGGGGTGCTGACTGTTCTTGTAATCGTAACCGTTGTTAGTTCGAGGAATCTGCCATCGAAGGCCACCGTTGCAAGTCTTGTCGTGTCGATCGGGATTGGCCTGGGTGTTAAAGACAGCCTGAGCGAGAGCCAGCCAGCCAGGCTTGTCTGAAGGAGGATTGGGGAAGGCCAGCTCAGCAGCCAGCATTGCAGACATGCCCCAGAATCCTTGATCGTCGTTTCCGAGAGATAGAGTAACGTTGTTGGGTTGGTAGTCCTGGTCATCACCAACTTGGAATTGCATACCCTGCATCACCAAATCGTTGTATTTTGTGTCGCCGGTGCACTTCCAGTAATCCATATACGTCCCCCACATCGCACCACCTTCCCACCAGTAGTAATCGCCATTAGGAGGAGGGCCAGGCAGAATGCCAGGAATACCACCTGGGTCGGTTCCGTGATAGTATTCAATCAGGTCAGCAGCGAGTTGCTTGGCTGACTTCTTGATGTCGTCTGTGCGGCTGGAGTTAATGCATGTTTACCTTCAAACCAACGGTTGGGAATGCACACCTTTGGTTGCGATGCTGTAAGGCGACTGCGCGTTGACGAGGCCTGTGGAGGCAAGAAGTGCAACGGCGGCGCCCGCGGAGTAAAAGGACTTCATCGTGGACCGATTTGAGCGAAAGTGAATGAGCGTCGAATGAGCGAAAGATAATCGACGTCAAGAACGAGCGTTAAAGGCGCCCAGTGAGGGCTCTGTCGGAGAGAAATAGCGAGCTGTGATAAAAAAAAAAAAGACAATGCTTATTATTAAATAGCCGAGCAGTCAAAGAGAGAAAGACAGCCAGAGGTAACAGAAAAGACGTAGAGTCTATGATGAGGTGAAGGTGTTGATGAAGAAAGGTCAAAGTGCCAAGGAAAAGAAATGGAAACGGGCGACGGGGGTTGGGCCTCTTGGACTGGGACCGCTGGGGGATATGCTTGGGAATATCAAATACGGAGACCTACCGCAAGGTACGTACGAATACCTACCGTATCGCAATTAAAGGGAGCGAAAGAGGGAGGGAGAAACACGAGTTGGAACCAATGAGATTGCCGGTGGATCGGGGATAAGGAGGGTGACATGGCTTGTTGACTGGCTAGACTGGCTAAAACGGAGTGCGCGAGGGCGTCAGGTACTTGGAGTCAGGTACTGTTTGTAGCTATTTTTTCCCTGCAGGCGAGGGGGGGTTAAGTTACGCATTGCATGCATTGGAGTCCATGCGATACGAAGCGCTTCAGGGGTTGGAAGTGGTTTGAGATGACTGACAGGCAGTCTTTTGTTTTGGTCTTGCATCACTGCAGTTACTTAACCGTATTGCTCTTTTACATATAAAATCCATTTCCAGTCACTAGCTACTCGGTTACAACACCGTTTATCTTCTCGACCGTTAAACTTTGCAACAAAAAGGTTTCCGGCCGTTGTCAAGAATGGTCCCCATTTCAACGTACGGCCGCGCATCCATTCTTTGCCGCAGTGGAGGAGCCCACTCTGCAGGGTTGCTCCCAGATTCCCCCCCGATGCACCCGATTCTCTGTGCTTTTCCTCCAAGCTCACATTCTAACATTGGTCGTCTTCCCAATGAGCATTTCTTGCTAATTTTGCTTTTATGCGCATTCTTTGGTCGTACTCAATGCTTTCCGACAAAAACATATGTCGATTTTCTTCTTCCATGCCAAGGCGCTTATCGGCACACTTAACCGATTCGCGACCCAGGGTCTGGTTTGCCAAGATGCCTAGAAGCCAGAATCGCCCTGTCCCGTCTGTAGCCTGTAGCGTTTCGCGTGGCCTCCCGTCTCGGCGCTGAAGATTGCTGCAGCGAACGCAAACTCACGTGATTCTTATTCCCGTTGACGGGTTAAGTCTCGTAGCCGTGTATGTAAACTCAAGTCTTGATGTCTGCAAAGCTCATCAAGTTAATATCAGAACCCGGCATCCTTGTATAAGAGCTCGACCCATCTGCTACTCCATGTTCTCCAGATACTTTATCTCAAAGGATCAAGACAGTGGGGAATTGGGTCGAACCAACTTCGCTCATGAAAATCCCCCAGAAATTGCATCACAGACCCAGTAATTCGAATAAATAGAGGGACCAGTCACGCCCTGATCCATACTTCAATGCAACCAAACTCACTTTCTCTTACGGGATTCAATCCAGATACATCATGTGTTAGTCGCCGTCAATGTAGAAGTTTGAGGACTTTGGGAATCAATTTTGCCCCCTGTGCCCGAGCTATTCTCTCACTCAGGACGATACGACTCGCGTGTTGTATTATACGGACAAGCGACCGCTGATCCATCGTCGTTAAGCGATATAAGGAACGCAGAGAAATACAAAAAAGACCATATTAAGAAGAGCCAGATTCTTTTTGCCGTAATATTTACGCACCACCATATCCGAGCTGATAACCAAGGGCATTGAGGATCCTGACTCACTCTCTTATAAGGAAGTAGACTTGATAATCGACGGCGTCATGTCCACCAGAAATGGAGAGATGCTGGGATATTCAAGCCGATTGGACAGTGTTGATAGAGACCTTCGTGGTAGAGCTCTAAGCGCCGCGCAAACAGAGGACGAAGTTGCTGCTCATAACCAATCTTAGGCTCAGCAATCCGACAGGCTGAATGCTCACGACGCCGCCCGCGAAGTGTTCAATGGTTTCTATACTGTTCTTATCAGGAGAGTAGAAGCATATCATGAGTGTTAGTGGTTCAACCAAAGCAATGGCACTTTTCGGGACGGGTTTGAGTTGCACGATATACCATACAATGGCTCGGAATCTTAACAGAGCCGCTTCATTGTCATGTGAGACGCGGGCAACATTCCAATCGTCTTACGAAAGAAAGTGTTTCTCGACATGGATGACAAAGCGCTCCAATCATTGAAGTCGGACATGCCGTTTGTTTGGTGACAAGAGCCGCAGGAACCAACGAAGCTACTCAAGGTAGATATTAAACATATTACCACTCTTGATAGCACCGTTAACTTAACAGAGTGGGACATTCTACTCGAATCTGCTTAGTTGACGGACTGAATGAGGACATAGCACCACACAATAGAGTTAGAAATTGGCATGAGAAGGCAAGTAGATCATTCAGCAAGAACAGTGAAGTCGATGGGATCTGGACAATTTGCATTCATGGTCGTATTCAAAGGTGGAACTACTGACAGCAAATCCGTGCTAGAGCCGGCCTTGGTTCAAGAACAAGCTCGGGTCGGCGACACTTTAACCCATTTTCGGCCACGCCAGCCAATCAGCAACTGGACCCTGACGACGCCAGCTTCAGGGGATGGTTTTAGTTACAGTAAGCTGTCCTTTCTGATTGCGGCTGTCGAGCGCAACGAAGCGACGACATTGATAATTTCATTTCCCGTTCACCAAAACTTCGTGGTCGGCATCCGAAAGAAATTCCTTCCAGACCACTGAAACCGGTTCCAATTGGTTTCCTGTCCTTAAGCCTGTCTTTTTTCCCAAGGCATGCGGCAATAAGAACAACTTTGCGCATTTGGTGTCGATCTAGCGGCGCTCGGCCATAGTTTGCGACGAAACATCGAAATCTCGCGACATACGACGATCCTCGACAGTGATCCGGTTTGCATTGTATATATTCGAGCTAGCGGGACTAGACGACTGTAACAACGATGAACGGCATGGAAAAGACCGATTATGAGGAGGACAAGTTCGGTCCTAAGGAGGGGAGCTTGGTCAGCGCTTTCGATGCATTCCGTATGTCTCATCTTGCCGCTGGCATCTACCTGCGCTAACTCTCGCCAGCCAAGGCAAAGCCGCAATATATCCAAAGAACCTCGGGAGGTGGTAAATGGACAGTCGCCGTGACCATCATCTCACTTGTTCTCATCTGGGGTGAACTTGGTCGCTGGTGGCGCGGAGCTGAGTCTCACAACTTTGAGGTTGAGGCTGGTGTTTCGCGAGAACTGCAGATCAACCTGGACATCGTAGTTAAGATGAAGTGCGATGATATTCACATTAACGTCCAGGATGCTTCTGGCGATCGAATCATGGCGGCTAAGCGCCTTCGTACTGACGGGACTCTCTGGTGGCAATGGGCCGACGACAAGGGCATTCACAAACTTGGACGGGATAGCCAAGGTCGAATTAGCACCGGGCAAGGATACAACGAACCAAAGTACGAGGATGAGGGTTTCGGCGAGGAACACGTTCACGATATTGTTTCGCTTGGAAAGAAGAGAGCGAAGTGGGCGAAGACCCCCAGATTCAAGGGTCCTGCCGACAGCTGCCGCATCTACGGAAGCTTGGATTTGAATAAGGTGCAGGGTGATTTCCACATCACTGCCCGAGGCCACGGTTATATGGGCAATGGCGAGCATCTCGACCACAGCAGTAAGTTCCTGCGGATGAAAAGTCCACATCATATGCTAACGGCTTTCAGGGTTCAACTTTTCCCATATCATCTCAGAACTATCTTACGGTCCATTCTACCCTTCACTCGTTAACCCCCTCGATGGCACTGTCAACACAGCCCCTGGCAACTTCCACAAGTTTCAGTACTACCTTTCCGTTGTGCCCACCATATACAGCGTCAACTCTCGGTCTATTCTCACCAATCAGTACGCCGTGACGGAGCAGAGCAAGGCGGTCGACGAGCGATACATCCCCGGCATTTTCTTCAAGTACGACATTGAGCCGATCCTGCTGACTGTCCACGAGAGCCGTGACAGTTTCATCAGTTTCTTGGTCAAGATCATCAACATCATGAGTGGTGTCATGGTCGCCGGACACTGGGGCTTCACAATCAGCGACTGGATTCACGATGTCATCGGCCGACGAAGACGCAGCGGCGGCGGAATCGGTGTGCTGGGAACGAAGGAAGGGTTTGATCAGTAGAAGCATTAGGTGCGGGATCAGGAATACATTGCATGCAGCATAAAGACGCTGCCAGAGAGCCAAGCAGGAGGAGTCATGCAGGGGTTTATGTATAGTTGAGAAGATTATGGAGTTTAGGTAAAACCTGGGAATCTGAATTTAGCATAAGACACAAACGTATGCGCAACAACTGGCTGGTGCTTTAATCTGGCAGGTCGATTGAGGTGTCTTCAAAGTAGATGAGCCCTCACCCTGTAAGTAGTCACTCTTGATGCCTGGAAATCAATACCTTGCCCTCCAATTCTAACAAAGACGCAATATGATTTTGAGGCAATGTACTTCACCTGGCTTCTTGGTTGTCGTGTTAAAAATGCCGCTATGCTAATATGGGAAATACAGAAAGCTGGAACATTCCAGTCATGGGAACACAATCGCAATACGGGAAAGCCCATCAGACGAGACCCTTCCAGACGGGCGGTAGTTAGTGTATCAATGCATGGAATTAAGGCTGTGGTTCTTGCTGTCAGCACCGATTGCCCATGTGCCCCAACAAAGACAGTCTGGTGACTCAAACTCAAGGCCTGCGTAATCAATTGACCTTGGCAAGCGGAGACTCATCAGTTGATGGCCGCATTGCCATGATTATTTGCATCCTCTGACTCTTTAACTCCCCTTTGGTATTTGTTTTCCCTGGTTGAGACTGAGGTGAGGCGAGATGACTCCGCTGGTAGAATAACAACCAAGATGTCCATTGCTGATGGGGCAGGGTTGAAGAGGTGGGGTTTTCCATTAAAAAGCCTATGACGACATGTGCGAACAGCCCGAGTGGGGTTTGTCGAGATGTTGCATTCGCGTTGATGATGATTTGCTTGCCCAAGGTTACGGTTCGGGACGTTCAAAGGAAACCTTCGTCGACTCATTCTTGGCCCATCTTTCTTTCTTTTGTGTTCTTTTGTAGAGCTGGTGAATAAGGGAAATGTCCCTGTCGATGAAAGAACTTGTTGACCTTGATCTGTACAAGTCGATCAAGCTTGTGGTGGGCCTTTTAGATCCCGCGCTGTAGGGCACGGTACTTGACGGTGACCAAGCCAAGTGAGCAGCCCCGTGTGATTTGACTTTTGGTCAAGTTTGTTGGGGTCTTGGAACGGACAAGCCTGGCCTCGAGAAACGGTCTGGATCTTTTTGACTCGAGACGGGCGTTTGCATTTCATGAACGAGTTTAGTGTTACGTACAAGGGTTGAGTTTTGAAAGAGGAAGCCTTGACACGAGACAAAGAAATGTCATTGACGGCTGGCTGCTTATGATTACCCATTCAGAATGTTTGCTCGGTATGTTTGGACTGAATGAGTCAATGCGTCTGGTGAGGCTCTATGCCCAACCTGACATGATGATCCAAGGAAATAGACTTGAGGTATTCCTGGTATGACTTGTGGATCTCCATGTGGTATTTTGGGCATAAACTACCCTCTAGTTTGGACAGAACTTGGTGATCTTTCTAGATCCAAGAAATTACCCGAGATAGCCCAGAACAGAAGCAGAATCTTCTATTCGAAGACGAGCGCACAAATCTTGCTGTCTTGGTTGTATTGAGCGGTTTGGTCCAGGCCGCTTTGATTGGTCTTGCACTCAATGCCCAGCATCAGCCGGGCAGAACAAGAGACCTTCTGCCACCCATCTCTTGGACTTGTCCAATCCCGTGCCGTCCTCTGCTGCACCAGCAGCATCATCTTCCATCATAGCCACTGCAGGCTTTTTCCTAGGCCATCGCAAACCCCTGTCGCGAACCGGCATGTCCACTGAAGTTTAAGGGATCCACGCACATGCTGAGCCCAGCTGCAGGTCTGAGGTTCTGAAGCAAGCCCCACGCTACGCTGCGCTTGAGTGAAAGCCAAGCCCAAGCCCAGCCATTCCGACTGATTGCCCAGTTCTAAAGTGCAGTTCCATCTTTCCTTGAGGTTCCGTCATAGCTCGTCCTAGGCTAACTTCCCAGCTTTCCCCCTCCACAAACCACTCTTCCCTCTTTCTCTCTCATACAAACCTTCATAGATTTCGCTGTTGCTTTCGCGTTAGGCGTTCTCTATCCAACCTTTGGATTTTCTCCCTGAAGCGAAAACGATTCTCCTCTTTTGACTCTACAGTACTATCGCACAGCCTTATACCCCCCTGTCACACCCCGCGATGGGTGACGTCTACAGAGATCGCGTATATCGTGACCGTGAGTGGGAGCGGGACGATGGCTCATCAGGCGACGAGCGTTATCGTAAAACCACAATCCGACGTTACAAAGTCACTCCCAGCAGGCCAGACCAGTACGAACGATCTTCCGAATTTGATGACAGTCGTTCCCATGCCTCCCGTTATGGCCGCGCTTCAGGCGACTTAGTTGAGCAGGATCGACGCTCTTACGCACCGGATCGCCCTCACTCTGCCTTTGAGGGAGCACCTTCGCATGCTAGCTTTCACGATGACCGTGGTCGGAACACAGCTCCTCGCTCCTTTATTTATGAGAAGGAAATCGAGCGAGACACTTATCCTCCACCCCCGCCTATGCCGATGCCGATGCCTGCGCCCTCTCAAGCAGGCGACCGACCTCGCGCACCAATTTATGCAGAGACCAAGGAAGTTGAGCGTGACTGGGACCGAAGATCTCGCTTTGACGCTCTATTCGACGATGATGTCAAGGTCGAGAACCAAATGGTGAGGACTGAACGTCGAGACAATGGCGAGTTCCGCGTCGAGAAGCGCGTGGAGGAGCACATCGACGACACTCATGGATGCGATGTTGAGCGATATCGCAAGGAAACGGAATACTACACCCCTTACGACCCCCCGCCTCCGCCAGCTCCTGTTATTATTCGACAACGTGCTCCTGAACCGCAGAAAATTATTGTCCAAGAAGCTCCCACCCCGGCACCCGTTGTGATTTCTCCTCGCGTACAGCAACAGCCTGGTGTGGTTGTCATTCGTGAAAAGGAGCCGGAGAGACAGCAGATGGTCAGAAGAGAGCATCGACATGAACACCGACATGAGCATCGACATCGCCCGGCAGAGGAGGAATATTACTACCGCCACGAACACCGAGACTCCCGTGGAGAACGCGACTTTGCCGTTGAGCGGTATGATCGCAGACGTCGCGACTATGGCCACTATAGTGATGACGATGACTACTATGTCCGTCGCAAGGTCATTCGTCGCCGTGAGGGTAGCGAAAGTCCCCACCATAGGCGCCACCTGGCAGAAGGTGCTCTTGCTGGTGCCGGTGTTACTGCTCTTCTTAATAGTCGCCGCGATGACTACGGTGAACTGCCCGAGAACCGTGGACGAAAGGTTATCGCTGGAGCTGCTCTGGGAGCGCTCGGTACTGAGGCGTTGCGAAGAGCTCGCAGCGCTTACGGCGACCGATGGCATGGCGACGATGGCTCTCCTGACCGTTCCTCTAGACTTAAGCAGGGCCTTGGAATCGCTGCTGTTGCTCTAGCTGCTGCCGGAGCCGCCAAATACTACCAGTCCAATAAGATTGAGAAGGAAGAGGCAATCCGAGGCAGAAGCCGTCGTCGTGGTTATCATTCAGATGATTACTCGCGCTCGCGTTCGCGCTCCATTATTCGAAGAACCACGACGAAGACCAAGAGCAAGAGCACTAGCCGTCGCCGCAGTCTCTCAACTGCGGCCAAGGCGGCTTTGGGCACTGTTGCTGCTGCAGGTGTTGCGAAACACTTGCGCAACAGGTCCAAGTCTCGAGGTCGCAGCAGCAGTAGGTCAAGCAGCTCGCGTAGCCGATCAAGGAGCCGCAGCAAGTCCAAGCTTCGTCGCGGCGCTGAAATCGCTGGCGCAGCTGTAGCAGCCAAGGCGGCGCACCATGTTTGGAAGAAGCGCAAGGATAAGAAGGATGATAGTGATAACAGCAGCGATGATGAGTACTACCGACGAGGCCCATCGAGGAGCCGGAGCCGGAGCAGGTCCAAGGCCAGATCCATTCGTTCAGAGCGCGGGACTGATCCTGAGCTAGGCCCCGTAGTTGAATACGGAACCGATCCCCTCATGCCCGCCGGGGCGTCGCGGGCTTACGAATCCGAAGCAGAGGCAAGACGCCGACGCCGCAGACGACGCGACCGTAGCCGCTCCGCATCATCTGCCGGTTCTGACCATGAACGTAAACGCAGCAGAAGTCGCCTCAGATCCGCGGCAGCCGCAGGAGCCGCAGCCTTTGGTATTAAAGAATACAAGGATAAGAAGGATAGAGAGAAGAGAGAGCAGCGCTCTAGGGAACGTCGGCTTGAGCTGGAACGGGAGCGTGAACGAGAGGATGAGCGAGACCGTCGTGGTCGAGCTACTAGATCTCCTTCGCGAAACCGATCCCAAAGCCGCTCCAGGAAACGTGAGCAGTCCTTGCGTGGCCAAGATTGTGATGACTGACCACTGTTGAATAGGCTTCGATGACTATGACGACCGTAGCAGACCACGCTCACCACCAATGGCATCTGGTGGAGCTGGCTTCCCGCCTTACCCTATGGATCCTTCTCCTTCACCAGGAGCTCCTTATGGTAACTTCTCAAATCGCTCTGGCGAATTCCAGCCATATGTTCCTCAGGATTACACGGGCTATCCCCCACCACCACCCGGACCTCCTCGAGGGCTTTCAACTGGACCTACTAGCTACCCACCGCCGCCAGGACCTCCTGGGCCACCACCTCCTCCTGGACCCCCAGGACCCCCACCATCCGGTGGCCCAAGACCGCCTGACAATGTGAGTAATCCTGTCCATAACCTCGGCTCAAGAAGCCTTGATGAGGGTGCGTTCGACCGTACTGGGAGGGGTTTGGAATAAGATAAAGGGTTGAAGCTGACTTCGCAACAGCTAGTCTAACGAACTCGTCTGACGATGAACACCCGACTAAGTCGGTTATGTTCGGTCCGTTGTCACCTAAGAGTGCGATGACAATGAAACAACACCGTGCAGAAGCGGCAGCCAAAGAGGAAAAGGAGAGACAAGAACAAGAGGCCCATGATGTAGCTCAAGGTCTTGTGTCTGCTAGGCCACGCTCGAAGTCGCTGGATATCGACTCCTATTTCGATCGGAGAAATAGGTTTTTGGATGACGATTCAAGCTTGGATGAGCCTATCGAAGTCTTGCCGGATCGATTTGATAGACATGGTAGACCATTGGATAAACGATCCGCCAAGAACCGTGATTGGACACGCAGACAGGGCGAGTTCGAGTACAAACCCAAACATAAAGATGACTGGGATATCAAGGGCGCATGGCAAGTGGCTGGAACGGATAGTCAAGCTGTGGATCAGATCGTTCGTGGTGTAACTGGAGCACTTGAAGGCAAAATCGGATGGCTTGGTTTACTTGGAACTGTTCTTGGTGGACTTGCAGAGCCAGAGCGACAAGAGGCTATCGAAGACGGACGTCATGAAGAAAGGAGGCGCAGAAGGAGACATCGGGATTAATGACTTGATGATGCGAATGTGATTGGAATGATTTCTTTGGTTGGATGGGTAATGTTTCTGGTTTTGAACTTAACTTATGATATGATGTTACGAATACTATACATTACGGCCTATATAGAGAAACACGATTGATGTTTGTTTATGATGTTTATGATGTTTATGATTATAATATTTGTGCTTTCACCAAATTACCATCTTTAATCTGTAACCTGATTATATCCTACAACGGCTCATTGTTTGTGAATGCAAGATGAATATGCAATCAAGCCGCACGAGCAGCGTCGCAGCCATGCTCGCACATGCAGCTGTACGATGCATCATTCAGTACCCCGCGGCATTTTCCACAAACAATAAGGTATTTGTTTGTCTGGTAGTCCGTGTCTTTGACAGTGACAAGGTCAACGTCCGAACGGGGTATCTCCACCACATCGGAAGTAGACGTGTTGGGTGTGGAAGAGGGAGTGTTGATTGAGGAAGTGGTTGAGTTTGAACTAGACATGGTGTATAACTTCACAAGAGTGTTATGATGATCATGACTGTGTAAGAATAAGAATAGAATTAAGGGAAAGAAAGAAGAAAAAAGGAAAAGAAAAGAGAGACTGGTCTGAATTCACTGTTATCCTATTGGATTTATATAGTTGCGAGATTAATAACTTGGTTTCTTCACTAATCTAGGCTTTATCAGCTGGAGGTATGCTGTAGAAGTTTCGGTTAACTTGACGCTAAAATCGTTGAAGATAGATGTTAATCTGTGACAGTAGATATGAGCTGACGGTGTTTTGCTTGGAGTGTTCTGGGGGTTTCGTTATAAATCGATGTAACAGGAATATGTGGGGCATGATCAGGGTATCATTGCCATAGTGGGTTGGCTGTTGGAGTTTATAGAAGAACCTCACGAATTCTCGGCCAACCAACTTTTATAGTGTCTATAACATTTGAAGCATGCAATTGGTATTCTAACATATCTCCACTGTACATAAGATAGATGACCACCTCTTCATAAATTCATCCAACTCCCCCACCACCGGCGCCAATTATTGCTCTTTCATTATAGCTCATCGTGAGCGTGCTCTGACACCGGCCGTCCGCTATCTTTTTGCAGATCGACGCCATTCTTGAGTCGCCACTTCTCCCAGAGACTCCAGAAATCGCTCTCCATGTTGGTGTCCATCTGGTCGGGTAGCACAACTGCGTATTCAACGTATAGGTTTCCGAACTCGGTATTGTGGTAGACGCTGTCGCCGTCTTCGTGCCAGATGGGCATGCCCTCTCCAACAACAGTCTCGACATGACCAGGCTGAATAACTTGGCCGCGGGAGCGACTTAAGCGCACGACGTGGTTATCGAGATGAGTAAGGTTGCGAGTCCAGCCGCCCATCCAGGCCTCACGGAGGGAAAGGGGTTCTGTCCAGTACAAGTCATTGCCCTTGCGACGGAAGAACGCGCCATCGACCTTATCGGGGTTCTTATCATATGAAGGAGCCTGCTCAGTTAATGTCACCAGCAAATCACCGGGCACCCAGTCAGGACTCTCATCAGCTTCGTTCTCGTAAACAAGACGAGAGTCGCGAGGGGCACCACGCTGGATGTTGAGCTGCACGCTTGTGGCCTTCTTTTCGACCCGTTGACCCTGGCACACTTTACACTTATGCTTGATGTTCTTGCCCCTACCACCACAGGCGTCGCATCGTTGCTGAAACTGCTGGAACATGCCGGGGGCGAGCTGGCGCTTCATAAGGCGAATACCGTGGCCACCGCAGGCCTGACAAGTATCGACTTGGCCGTCTTCACTTCCACTACCCTCACAGGCTTCGCAGATGTGTTGCTTGTTCCAGGAGAATTCGGTAGTGGCGCCGTTGTAGAAGTCGCGCAAGGAGATCTCGACACGGACTTCGACGTTGTGACCTCGGGGTTCGCTGGATCCTCGTCCGAAGTGACCGTGGCCACCGAAGAAACGGCTGAAGAGATCGAAGGGATCATGGCCACCACCACCACCTCCTCCCTGGCGGCGCTGCTGCACGCCATCATGTCCGTATTGGTCGTAGACCTTGCGCATTTCCTCGTCGCTTAGCACATCGTAGGCTTCGGAGACTTCGACGAACTTGTCATGGGCTGTGTTATCACCACTGAAGGAGGTCAGTTTATAGAGTCAAATAGAGGGTGTGGAGGGGCATACGGGTTCTTGTCTGGATGGAACTTCTTGGATAGTTGGCGATATGCCTGCTTCAACTCTTTGCCCGTAGCTTTTCTGTTAACACCCAGAACCTATTTGAGGGTCAGTTTGTGTGGATTTTGACATGCGTGGGATGTGCCGTACCTTGTAATAGTCTTCGGCGCATACAGCTAGCTGGACCAGAGCTAGAAGGACCACGAGGGCCACTGTATGGAACAACATTGTGTGTCACTTTCAATAGATTATTGAAATTTGAGAAGAGTTATAAATAGAAGAGAGAATGCAAGTTTTCGTTGTAAAGAAAGACGAAATTCATAAACGTTGCGAAAAGAGGGAAGGGATTTAAGAAACCGCAATAGAGAACAAAGATCTCGCAGTCTTCGAAACACCAGCGTGTTATCAATGCCTATTTGCTACACTCTTTGGGAAACAATGGAAAGCTTATCGCATATACCCCTGCCAAGCGACTTCTTATCAAGTGTCTATGATTGGTGAAAAGGCATAGTGGCCCCCGGATTATCCTTTCTCCAAACTTGGGCTGGACGTCAAGTTTAGCCTACATCTGTCGCATTCAAGCTTCTTCTGCCTGGGGCTGTCTATCTGCCTTCGCGTCATATACCTAGATCTTTTTACCGGCTCTAGGTATAATTTGACGACAATAACCTTTCCATCTTCACAGAAGCTCAGCAATTCAAAATGAGCTCCAAAAAATACGCTTTTCTTCCAATGGAACAGGATGAGGTGGGTCCTCAGAAAGTTACCAAGGAGAAGAAACACAGACATCGACATCGCGACAGAGATCGCGACGACAAGTCATCTTCCCGAACCTCCAAATCTCGTCGCGAACGTAGTCGCTCAAGGTCTGCTGGCCGAGAATCATCATCACACACTAGTCGACCCAAGCAATACCGACGACGCGATGACAAGGCCGACTTTGATGATCGATGGGGCGATGAGGAGCCCCCATCTGATGGACCCGATGAGGAAGAAGACGAACCCGAATTTGAGGAGTCAGCAACCAAACGAGTCAAGCTTAGCCACGATGATCCGAAAGACGACGACTTGTCCGATGGTGCGAAAGAGGAATTGGAACGGAGAAAGGACATTGAGGAGCGCGAGGCTTTCGCAAAGCGCCTAAGGGAGAAGGACACCAAGAAATCAAAGAAAGACGAGAAAGATGGAGAATCTTCATCAAGAAGAAAACTGGCTGAAGACGCCGAAGCCCGAAACCAGGCACTACCCGATATTCGAGAACGATCACGACAGGAATACCTCAAGAAACGAGAGGCCGAACGACTCGCTCTTTTACGGAAACAGGTTGCAGAGGAGACAGCTGAATTAAGGAGCGGTGTCCGACTGTCAGAAAAGGAAAAGGCCGAATTTGCCAAGAACAGAGAGATCCTGCGTCTGGCTGAGGAGCGCCTCAAGATTGACGATCATCGCGATGGGTACTATATGCCGGAGGATTACATCACCGAGAAAGGAAAACTCGATCGGAAGAAGAAAGAGGACGCTCTCTACAAACGATATGTCGAGAAGGATGAGTTCGGCCAGGAGAAATTCGTTACCGAGCACGATGAATGGGAGCGAGAACAAGCTTCAAAGGCGAAGGCGCAGATTCAACGTGCTGAAAGGGAGAATGAAGACTACGATTATGTTATGGATGATACACAGTATATCCAGTGGAATCTGGATTCGCGTTTACCTGGCGACGATCGAAAGTTGACTAAAGAGCAGCAGTTTCTCGAGGCGCAGATTGACGCAGCTGAAAAGAAGGCCCTGTCGATCCAAGAAACGAGAAAAAGCCTACCGATCTATCAGTATCGAGATGAGTTCCTTGCCGCATTGGAGCAGTACCAGGTGCTTGTTATTGTTGGAGAGACTGGTAGTGGAAAGACGACTCAGTTACCACAATATCTTCATGAGGCGGGTTACACCAAGAATGGCATGAAGGTGGGCTGTACGCAACCTCGACGAGTTGCGGCTATGAGTGTAGCTGCTCGTGTTGCCGAGGAAGTGGGTGTCAAGGTCGGTAATGAAGTCGGATATACCATTCGTTTCGAGGACTGCACCAGCGACAAGACTGTCCTCAAGTACATGACTGATGGCATGTTACTGCGAGAGTTTATGACGGAGCCAGATCTTGCTGGATACTCGGCGCTGATGATTGACGAGGCTCACGAACGTACTGTGCATACTGATATCCTGTTGGCGTTGATCAAAGACTTGTCGAGAGAGCGACCTGATCTGAAGCTGCTCATCTCATCGGCTACCATGAACGCCGAGAAGTTTGCACAGTATTTTGACGATGCGCCTATCTTCAACATCCCTGGTCGACGATACCCAGTTGACATTTACTATACTCCTGCGCCCGAAGCAAACTATCTGGCCGCAGCCATTACAACGACATTCCAGATTCACACTACCCAGCCCAAGGGTGATATCCTGATTTTCTTGACCGGTCAAGACGAGATTGAAGCTGCCGAGCTTGAAATTGCAGAAACAGCGAAGAAGCTTGGTAGTCGCGTTAAGGAACTTGTTATTTGCCCTATCTATGCCAACTTGCCGTCCGAATTACAGTCAAAGATTTTTGAACCTACACCGGACGGAGCTCGCAAGGTTGTATTGGCCACCAACATTGCTGAAACCAGTTTGACTATTGATGGTATTGTTTATGTCATTGATCCAGGCTACGTCAAGGAGAACGTCTACAACCCTGCAACAGGCATGTCCAACCTGGTTGTTGTTCCTTGCTCGAGAGCGTCTGCCAACCAGCGAAGTGGTCGAGCCGGTCGTGTTGGTCCAGGAAAATGTTTCCGTCTATACACCAAGTTTGCGTACATGAACGAAATGGACGAATCAACTACACCAGAGATTCAACGGACGAACTTGAACGGTGTTGTGCTGCAATTGAAATCCCTTGGTATCAATGAGTTGCTTGATTTTGAGTTTATGGACCCTCCACCCACGGAAGCTCTCATCGGTGCTCTAAATCAGTTGTTTGCTTTGCAAGCGCTGAACCATCGTGGAGAGCTGACCAAGCTTGGTCGACAGATGGGTGAATTTCCTACAGACCCTATGCTCGCCAAGGCTGTTCTGGCTGCGGATAAGGAAGGCTGTGTGGAGGAGGTCTTGTCCATTGTGTCGATGCTTGGTGAAGCTTCTGCGCTGTTCTTCCGACCGAAGGATAAGAAGATCCACGCAGACAGCGCTCGAAACCGGTTCACAATCAAAGACGGCGGCGATCATATAACTCTTCTCAACGTGTGGAATCAATGGGTCGACAGCGACTTCTCGCCAGTCTGGGCCAAGGAGAATTTCCTGCAACAACGTTCACTTACAAGAGCACGCGATGTGCGCGACCAACTCGCAAAGCTCTGCGAGCGTGTCGAAGTTGCGCCCTCTACCTGCGGCGCCACCAATATTCGCCCCATCAAGCGAGCCATCACAGCTGGATTCTTCCCCAACGCTGCACGGCTGCAGAAGAGTGGCGATAGCTACAGGACGGTCAAGAACAACACGACTGTGTGGATCCACCCAAGCAGCGTGTTGATGGCCATTGACCCGCCGGAGAAAATGGTGGTGTACTTTGAGCTCGTGCAGACTACCAAGGAGTATATGCGTAGCGTGATGCCGATCGAAGCCAGATGGTTGGCTGAGTTGGCGCCGCATTTCCATAAAAAGAAGGATGTTGAGGAGATGGAGGAGAAGAAAATGCCTAAACAGAGGTCGTGATGATATAGATTTAACGCTTACAGATTCTAATACAGCTCATACATATTATTTTCTTGGTATATCCCTCTTACTTCCACCCAACAACAGTCTTTGATTGAGACTACTCGTCTTTTGCGTCCTTGTCAGGCACCCACTCGTAGAGAATGTCTGTCCTCATAGTGTACTTCGTCCCCTTCTTGACCAACGCTCCCTCATGGTACATTCCTGCGTGTTGAAAGATCAGGACACTGCCAGCTTTGGGGTTGACATCAACTCTGTTCCCTTTCCTGTCGAGAAACGAAGTTGCGCCACCTTCAAGCTCCGAACTAGGATCGTTTTCAACAGAGTCGTTGAGGTAGAGATGGACAGTGTAGAAAGTCTCAAACTCCTTGCCAGGACCTTCAGTATAGTAGTACGAACCATCGCAGTGAGCTGGGGCAGTGTTAGCTATGCACTTATATGAAAGGGGGTTGGCTTACGTTTGAAGAATTGCCCAGGCGAATACTTTAGAAATCGCATTCTGTTGTTGAAGCGACTAAACACCCATTTCCCACTCTCCATATAAGGCTGGGGCGGGACAAGGGCGAGAAGATCACGCAGTCCTTCGGACAGAGCACAGCGCTCCCATAATCGGTCAACAATGGTCTGTTGATCCCAGATAATCCGATCGCTCTCCCGATAGCCCGGTGCATGAGACTCCAACCCTGGTCCAAGACTCACCATAGCCGGTCTCCACGCCGACGCACTCTCATCAGCGCGCGGCACCGACGCCTCAGCTAGGGCAATCAGCTCACGGCACTCATCAGGCGTGAGAACATTATCCAGAACGATAGCGGTGTGGCCCTTGTACTGAGGGAGAGAAGAGGTGGCAAAGTCGATATGATGCGCCTTTATCGGCTCTGGAGGATCAGAAGTGAGGAACGAATCTGGGATGGGGACATCGTTGAATGTGTAGTCTACTCTGACGGGCATATTTTTCATTGAAGGATCGCGAGGTTTGAGGATGGATGTTGAAGCGGGTTTGGAAGTGAGGCCTAATTTGGAGGCGATGTTGGAGAGCATTTTGGGAAGAGTAAGCTGAAGATGACCAAAAGATGTTTTATGGTATTCTTTTTCTAAGAGATTGGTATATTGATGCCTATTAAGTAGCCGTCCTAGAAAAGACAGTTTATTATGGTGTAAAGACAGATATTAGCTCTTTCAATGTTGTTGCTGCTGCCTGTCTTGAGCTGGGATGAGCGTGGCTTGATGGCCACACAGCCACCACTAGTCCTATGCCCTGATAGCTAGGCATTCACGATGAAGGGTATAATATCGTTGAGTTGATGATCGGTGCTAGGCTAATTTTTGAAGTTCAGCTGAGGTTGAAAATGCTGTATTGTTAGCATTGGTTGTAATGGTTGTCGGTGGCCCTTAACGGGTGCGTATTGACTGTAGTTGCGAACATCATGAGGGAGATAAAATATCATAAAAAAGCCTGAAGCCTTTGAATAGCAGACTTATTACGTCGCTAAGTCAAGAACGGGTCTAGTACGTCCTATAATAGAATTAATCATGGGAATGCTAAACATTTAAGCTTGTGGTCTGCCGTGCGAAGCTGTGGCCGTTGCCTGGCCTCAAGAGTCATGCAAGGCACACTCGTGGTCATATGTGTGAAGCTGGAAGAGCACAGCCTATATGTAGTGATATATGAAAGCCTATATTTTGGGAGAAAAAGAAAAAGCCTTTTGTAATTGCGCTTTAATTGATTGAATGTTTGCAGATAAGCCTGTGTAATAATATAAGTTAGTTATATAGCAAGTATGTTGCGGGATTAGTGGCTGACGAGTCCTAAGAAGCAGCGAGTTGGACGGGAAAAGAGCCAAAGCAAAGTTAGCACGAGTTTGGGCGAGTCTCTGAGTTGAACTGATAAGGTAAACGGATCTTGAGCATTGTGAGTGTAAAATTAAGAATGAAAGGCTTGGTATGTAAGTCTGGTGAGGTTTAGTAATGACTACGGGCGATGAGTTGTATGTTGCGGCGTATTATAAAAGGAGTTTCGCTATTGCATGACCAAGGGAAGCGAGGCAAGCATAACAAATACCAATCGATAAATACAATTGTAGTTGTGAGTCCTTTAACAAATCTCAAATTGTGTGCTCTTTCAACAACTGAGTAAGCACTGAAGCATACTCTCAAGGAGGCGATAGAATGGCGCGGGAATAAAGGCGTCTGATCTTGGCATCGCTTAGCAAGCTTCCAGAAGAAGAATTAGGCGACAGAGAAACAGACTAAGCGATCGTATTAGGCGCAGGAACAATCATCTTGGCAATGCTCTGGTCTGCTGTTTAATTGCCGGCTTGGCGAGACTAGACTCGATCGATGGACATCATGTCATGAGAAAGCCGCCTCCATCACCAGACTGAATCCGAACATGCACTCATGTTATAAGCTGACAACAGCCAAAAACATGGGCGATGTTATCACCAAGTCAGAGAATTACGACATTGGATCTGATTTATATGATTGCACCGGAAACAAGGGTTGTATTTGACGGTGTTGCCTGTTCGGGACATTTCTTGGCTGACTGCGCCTTACAAACATTCCTCCCGAACCAGGCGATTTGAACCATTTCGGTCTTTACACAGAAGACAGACAGAAATGTCAAGAAAATTTGTCTTAGTATATATAACGGAGAAGATATCCCAATTTGTTTAGATAGGCGCCGAGCGATAACGCCGAAAGTGGTCCTCAAGTCTCCGGAGTGGCCGGTGTGGATTACTGTGAGATTTCCAGCAGTATTTGCCCTCGATGATAGATAGACTTTGACAATGCGATGAGGAATTTGGGAATAAAAATATACACTGCGTAGTCCGTAGGGCTGTTGATATTCTAATTTATGCCTTGGTAGATTGTAAACATTGTATCTTGGTTGGTTGTATCATGTTACAAATGCGACGTTACACCCAATTTTCCCAGCACTAAGATACTTCCGAGTCTCCTACTAGTGACCTTCCACCTCTAACTTAGCGGGTTCGATTTTGTCACTGAAGATCTGATTGACATGGGGGAGGCTGGTAAAAGGAACAAGAATACCACCCAGATCCTTCTCAGTACGTAACTGCAACTCTTGACTCTTTGCTGTAGTGGATTTGCCTCTGAGCACGCAATTCCTCGTGCCTCGCTTTTTTGCGGACCAGGTAGTGTAATATAATTCCATTAAAGAGGTTTGGAAAGACTTGTATTATTTCTTTGCAGACAATGCTCTCTTGATCCAGCTTCTTTAACAGCTTGGTCTAAAATAATGGCTCACCTTTCGACACCAGAGTCCAAGGAGATGGGCAAGGCGCCTGAGGACGACGTCGAGAACTATCACCCCGACAGCCATGGCCGGCCCACGCAGTCGGATCTGCTGAAGCGGTCGCTGTCGGCGCGCCAGGTGCAGATGATTGCCATCGGAGGGACAATCGGCACGGGTCTTTTTCTCGGCACCGGCAAGTCGCTTGCCACGGGCGGTCCGGCCTCGATTCTCATCGCGTATTCCATTGTGGGAGGGATTGTCTTTACGACCATGTTGGCGTTGGGTGAGATGGCGGCGTTTATACCCGTTGCTGGAAGTTTCTGTACTTTTGCCGGGTGAGTTGCATGTCATTTTTTGCGCGTGGAAATAAGAGTTTTTGTGCTAACGGGGGTAACAGTCGCTTTGTTGATGATGCTTTTGGATTTGCTCTTACATGGAATTACTGGTTCAACGACGCTGTCTCCACAGCCTCTGATCTCGTTGCTCTGCAGCTTGTCCTCCAATACTGGACCGATAACTTCCCAGGGTGGGCGCTGAGTCTCATTTTCTGGGTCGTTCTCATCGGCGTCAACATTATCTCCGTGCGTGCCTACGGTGAGCTCGAGTACTGGCTCAGTCTGCTAAAGGTGATCACAATTGTCGTCTTTATCGTCATGGGCATTGTCGTCAACTGTGGTGGAAACGCCACGGGGGAGTACATTGGTGGTAAATACTGGCATTTGCCCGATGCGCCTTTTGTGGGGGGCATTGGTGGTTTTGCCTCTGTTTTTGTCACTGCTTCTTTTGCCTGTAAGTTGAAGCATTCCTCATTTTCATAGGGATGTGAAAGAATGAATGACTGACTGATTGTCTAGATGGTGGAACCGAGAGTATTGCTATCACGGCTGGTGAGACCAAGGATCCTACAAAGAACATCCCCAAGGTCGTCAAGAACGTCTTTTGGCGCATTCTTCTCTTTTAGTACGTTCTCCCACTACACTTAAACAACAGCCATTGACAAAAAAACAGCATCCTCTCAATTCTTCTAATTGGTCTCAACGTACCATACAACTACCCCGATCTCGACTCCAAGGAAACCCGCACGTCTCCATTCACCCTTGTCTTTGAGATGACAGGCGCCAAAGCTGCCGGAAGTGTCATCAACGCCGTCATTCTTACTAGTGTTCTCTCCGCCGGAAACCACGCTCTTTTCGCCGGCGTGAGACTCATGTACACTCTTGCTCACGAGGGTCATGCACCCAAGGTCTTTGGCAAGCTCAACAGGAACAGAGTACCCTGGGTTGCTGTCCTGGCGACTGGTTTTGTTGCTGGCCTATGCTTTGGTTCGAGTTTCATCGGAGCTGGACAGTTGTGGTCTTGGCTTCAGAAGTAAGTCCTTCATCATAACCTCAAAACGTACACATCTAACAACCTGCAGCATCGTTGGTGTATCCAACCAACTGAGCTGGATCTCAATCGGCATCACATCAATCCGCTTCCGCCAAGCCCTCGCCCTCCAGGGCAAGACACACCTCCTACCATTCAAGAACTGGACGTACCCCTACGGCCCGTGGATCTGCGTCATCCTCAACAGCTTCCTCGTTCTCGTGCAGGGATGGAGCTGCTTCAGTCCCACATTCGACGGCGTCAGCTTTGTCAGCTTCTACATCGAGCTGCCTGTCATGCTCATCATGTATGTGGTGTGGAAGCTCGTCAAGAAGACAAAGATTGTCAAACTGAATGAGATGGATCTCGAGACCGATGTGTATACGGTTGAGGAGAAGGTTATGGAGGAGACGGGGTGGAAGGCGAAGGCCAAGAGTGTGGTTACGTGGTTGTTCTGAGGAATGAAAGTAATGACTGGCTATGCTATATATCATGATCTATCCTAATTAATGCGGTTTTCATTTATTACTCACGAGCTGATTCGACCCACGCTCACATATGCATTTATAGTGATAGAAATGGAACACTGAACATCCAAGGCATGGTAATTAAAGTAATCTTATTAACAAATGAATACCCAAAATGTTGAGAACTAGTCTCCAGAAGAAGTAAAGAGTTCAAACATCAATCATCATCATCAACACATTACTCCCCATCACCACCCTCAGCATACTCCTCAGGAACTTCAGGCCAAGCATCAACACCATCCTGAATAACCATCATCATACCACCCACCATATGGTTGTTGATATGGCAATGAAGCAACCACGGCCCAGCATCAGCAGCGTGATATCGCACAACTACCCAACTAGGCTCCTTATCCGCCGGCGCCGAAAGGAACGCGTCGCGACGAGGCGGATTGACAAGATTGAACTGATCGGGGATCTCCTTGACAGCCTCTTCAACGGAATTCCATCTAAACAAGCCGGTTCCAGTGCCGAGCATGTACATCTTGGAGCCGTGCTTGTGGATGGGGTGAGGCGGCTGGGGGAATAAAGCTGCGACGAAGACAAGATCAACCCATTGGCCGAGTTTGGTCGAGATGGTGACGTTGTTGTTGATGTACGGCTGCGGATTAAACAAAGTAGGCCTTCGCTGGTCGAGATCCTTTGACATAAGACCAGTCTCGTTCAGCGCCCAGAGATACGAAGCTCCCTTGATGCCCATGCTCAGATTAAATGTGACATCCGCAGTAGGTGAGATGGATACTGGCGGGTAGGGAAATGCCACCATCTGGTTAAAGAAGACAACTTCCTTTGACACAGGAAGACCAACGATGTTGATCCAAGGTTCAGCCTCTTGAGAATACCCGTAGCCCTCCACGGAGAGAATAGCATGACCTGTGATGATCTGCGGCGCACTGTTGGAATTAAAGCGAATCTTAAAGTCACCCGACTTCTCAATCTTGACAACGATGGAGTATCTGTCTCCATTGGCGAGATTGATGGCCTGGACTTTTTGAGGCGTGATATAAGCTCCGTCCATGGCGTACACCCACAGATCGTGCCCGTCGATAGAAAAAGCTCCATTGACGAAGTTGACGGCGGCTACGACGTCGAAAGCGACCCATGTAGATGTAGCATAGCCCTCGTTGCAGACTTTGATGACCTCGATTTGTCCTTCTGTGGGCGTGCAGCCGGAGAAGGTTCCTGGGAGAAGAGCTTTTTCGTTACCTAGTCCGCCTGCGAGAGCGTTGAGAGCAGAAGCTGGGAGACATCTGCGCCGATTTAGTTAGACTTGTATAGTGATGCTATCGTGCTTGGATTGCTTACCCCTTATCTGAGAACTCAGCACCTCCAGGTACAAGTGACAGGTAACTCTTTTGAATCTCATTCACATTGGCATCGATAACATCCTTGGGAAGACATTCTACTCTCCCCTTGCCGTTAAAGAGGATCGAATCATAGCATGAATCTTCAATTCCAGCCGCCACAGTCATATCCCACTTCTCATTCGAGGTAAGATGCACGAAATCCGAGACAACAATAGGCTTAACATGCTTTACAGCCTTTGTAATCGCGTGCAAAGTCACTTCACTGTCGGAGATCAAGTGGAATGGATTCGGTTCGTAAGGTCGAGGATGGACGATGATAGGTCCGTATAATCCGTCTTCTATCTGGCCGCGGAAGTGAGAGTGGTACCAGAAGCTGCCGTATTGTGTGACGGTGAACTTGTAAGTGAAGCTGCATCCTGGTTTGATAGGATGTTGCGTCACTCCGGGGACACCGTCAGACCAAGGCGTGCCTTTCATTTCGAGACCTGATTTATTAGCCTCTTACATGGTATGTCGAGGAGAGAGATACTCACCATGATAATGAATGGTGATTTCCTCTGGCGACTGATTATGAACCTTGACTACAACCATATCATCTTGATCGATCTCAAGCACAGGACCAGGCGATTGGCCATTCACGAGCAGCATCTTTCGTGAGAAGCCATCTGGTGCGTAGTCCTCCCATGTTATGGTAAGGTCAAACTTCTTTGTCTTATTCCAGTATGTTGCCGATACGGAAGAAATAAGAGAATGAAGTAGTAAAGGGAGGAAGACGACGGTGGAGAGTGAGAAGTGCATCTTGATTACCGACAAGGCAGTACCTTGTGTGAATATCTCCTCAATGAGCAAGTAACATGTAATCTGGCAGTATCATGGATCTATATACTTTAATCGGAGACTATCCTCACACAGAGTCTCTTCACCGAGATTTATTACAAAGAAACCTAATTAATGCCAACATCTTACATGACAGCATTCTACGCCGCCAATCAGCATCGCCAGAGTTTGTCATTTTACCTGGTAACCCAATGACCGTCTGTAACACTACTGCATCTATCTAAACATAACCAAGATTGGTGTATCTCTTCAGGGCGGTCGGATTTCAGCTTCTGACTAAATTTGGGGTCGATATAGGACTAAAGCCTGCTGGTTGAGAACAGGTCAGCACTAGATGCAAGATTAGGGCTGAGCGCAGCAAGCTGGCGGGCAGTAATTGGATCGTGTACGCCTAGGCTTGTTCTCGGTGTTGTCTGATGTAAGCTGTTGCTGTGTTGTTTATTGAAGTCTGAGATGTTGGTCAACGTGGGACTGAGTTGGTGTTTGTTGAACACTACTTGATCTTTTCTCACAAAGGCGGAGAGACTGCCTCAATGTCTCGTGAAGTCAACATCCTATTTACCTTCTCGATATGTCTGGACCATTATATTATTAACTTAAGACTATCCAGTGAAGTTAGGCAGTTCCCTGATGTCTTAAGGCTGACATATTGTTGAGGCCTAGGCTTGGCCTTTTAGCTTAGCCGTCAGCATTTCCAGATGACTGTCAGACCCATAACTCAACTCCGCAGGGTCTTTTGAAAAGATCTACTTGTGTCTTTTTAAACGATTGGCCAAGAATTCTGTGCGGTCGACAAGATAAGATGAATAAAGGATATGGCCCCCAACTATGGAGATTTTACCTTGCTTTTGGGACTTGCTGTTGTTACTGTATTGGTGGGAAATTAGGTTCGTTGTTGCATGATATCTACAGTATAGTCCTGAGGATACGGAAGATGACAGACTGGTTGAGATCGGAATCCGTACACCGCTTGTGGTACATGAGTTCAATGAGCAGAAGTCCATGATAATGTTCAATGAGAGACCTTATATCTTAGGAAAACCCAGACTATCTTGAGGCGAACTACTGAAATGTCAAGATCGTTATAATAAGTTCTTCAAATGCGATACTCCAAACCCAGAGGCAGTAGCATACGGTGCCGTGTGAAGGTTAGCATGATCTGCCTGGATGGTCAAGATATTTATTCCATAGTAACCGCATGTAATTTAGCAGAGATAGTTAAATCCATCGGGATTCACTCACTCGAACCCGTGCCGAAGGTGCACTACCTTAGTCGCCAATCTCAAGAAACCTCTTTACTGGCTGGCCGGGCACCTTGCTGTTAGCTTCGAAGAATCGCACTGTTTCGGGCAACATGTCTAAATTTAATCAGGCATTTCGTGAGATTTGTGTCGTATGGTTTTGAGGTAGACAAGTTTTACCTACTAGATCTAGTGGAATAACATGATAACTTCGACCTTGGCACAACCCTCGAGGCTCCCAACGGTGTTGTTAAAGTGCCTGGAAGTTGTTAGCATAACGATGGTTATGAGCCGATGCCAGGGCTCATTCGGGTCGTCCTACACTCCATATCAAATGGCTTACCCTCAGAAGGTACTCCGTGCCAAGGACAAGACACTTGCCACGTGAGACTCATGCTATTCTCCAACTCAGACTAATTCACCGGTGGGATTTTCTGTGCACACCCATCTGAAACTCACGTCTTGCGATCCCGTACAGAGTAACCTTCGTTGTGAACGGAAGACAATGCTACCTTTAACTTTGTCGGCCTCTCACGATCTCAGGAAACACAAAGACATTTAGTCTTACACCTGATGTGCCTGGGTCACATTAGCTCGAATAGACATTCTGGGAATGAGCTTACAATATATAGCGTTGGCTGTCCCGTCAATCAACGACTTTCCGTTCTATTTTTCTCCGCCGCCTTGACCTTATTTAATCGCTTTAGATTGATCAATGGTGAGACATAAGAGTTTTCAATAGGTCTTCAGGATATAGAAAGAAATAACAAAGGTGATGGCCCATCATGCACTTCTCTGTTGTTCAGACGTGGGTTTATTTCCGTCCTTGCCGCATAAAGTGCAGATTCCTAATGTAGATATAGAAAACAGAGATCTCTTAGTAGACAGCGTGCTAGTATGGGATTTGGAGGAATGTAAGTAACTGTTCTATGCGATTTGGCTATCATTTGCGCTGTTGATTGTTATGTATCACATCAATCTAAGCTTGGACAATGATGCTATCTTGTAAGGATAGATAACCCTGTATAACCCATAGATTTCAGTCTTGGAGCATGTACGGAATCATTAAAAAGCAAGGAATAAAGTCACTTGGTTCGCTGTGCATTAGCATTGTAACATCTCCGGATTTATCTACTGTCCGTCTTATGCCCGACTTCCGTTCAGTCCCACAGTCGTAGCTGTTCTGCTACTACACTCCATCTCATTTTCCTAATCTGGAAGATCAGCTAGCCATGAGCTTATTGTGGGTCACAACCTTAATTACACGCAGTTAAAACAACACCCAACTGCTCAGTCAACCACATTCTCGGTAGTTCTCTAATGAAACGAGACTCGCTTGAGGCCAATTCAATATTGGCTTCCCTCAGATCATCGCTGTGTGAGTCATTGTGGAACAATTCGTGCATATCAGGGGGTACTTGCACATTAGCAGTCGGATAGTTTGCGGACTTTGTCGCAAGTCCGGGTCGTAATGTCGCTGGAGGAACGCCAGACTGTGAGGGGTTCACGTTGAAGAGGGGAAATGCTGAGCATCACCGTGAATTCAGCTGTGGCTGTGTGAAAGAAAAGTAAGTATATAAGAACAACATATCCCATTATCCAAATAGTCCAATTCAACCTCTATCAATTCCTCATCATTTCCACACCCTCAATTCATTCATCACCATCACAATGGGTCTCAGCCACTTCGCACTTCCCACCGGCGACTTCTACGAGGAGATGCGTGACTTCTACAAAGCCGTGCTCGCCCCTCTAGGCTACGAATTCAGGTTCGAAGCCCAGGGTCCCACGGGCGCTTACTACTGCGCCTTTGGCCAGAAGAACAAAGGGCCCGACTTCTGGCTCGGGGGCAGCGGACCTTCGTTGAAGAAATACGACGGCAAGATGGAAAACCGAACTGCTCCTGTGCATTTCGCCTTTGATGCGGATAACCAGAAGCATGTTGACGAGTGGCACGAGGCTGCTATGTAAGTTCTTCCTCTCAAGATGGTGAGGTGAGGTTCGTGTGCTGATTTGTGCTGCAGGAAGGCTGGGGCGGTTGATAATGGAAAGCCGGGGCTGAGGGATTACAGACCTGGGTATTATGCGGCGTTTGTTCTTGATCCTGTTGGTAACAACGTTGAAGTTCTCCATTTATCTTGAGCTGTATAGATGAGATGATGGGTGTTGGCGGGCGTGGAGTATAGAGTTGAATGAGAGCAAGGCTATGAAAACACCAATTCGATAAGTACTATATATCTAAAGTGACCTTATATGAATAGTTGTTTCATTCTCAAGATTTAAATCTTTGAATTTGTGGATTTGCGTGAATATCAGGAATCCCATTTCTGATCAACCACCAGCCAATAACTTCCGGCGGATAACTCGCGACGTGCTCTTGATCCGAATCCTCTTCAAGCCCCTGCTCAATATCACTCTTCACCTCTCCCCACGTCATCAAAGGCGGCGTAACAACACGAGTTTGTGCATTGATATTAATCGGAAAGCGACTTAACATGGCAGCAAGATCAATTCCCCTATTCCGTGTCGTCTCCCAAGGAATCTTGACCATCTCTGGTAACGGCACAAGCAGCGCCTCGTAGTTCCCTGCCTCATAAGGTTCACGTCCCCAGACCATGCCTCCTTTGTGTCGCAGCTCAGGGAGGATGAAGTTCAACGTTCGCATACTCGGCATGTAAGTATACAGCGACTCTATAACGGCTCTCCAGTACCCGCCCATGGTCTCGTCAGACGAAGGCCGGGGAACATCTCGAAAGAAAGCGCGCCATTCAATGCCGACGTTAAGAACACGATCCCAGCCATGAACTGTAAAGTGAGGCTGGCCTGACTTGGCCTGGAGTGTGGTGCGTTGATTGCGGTCAAAATAAAGGATATCTGAGTCTGGTCTGAACCAAATACCCGGATCATCCCCATTAGACGAAAGGAAGAAGCCTTCACGCCTTGCAAGTGCGCGAGATTCGCGACATATACAGAGAGTGATGGGAGGTGGATGGCGGAGATGAAAGCGAAAATACATCTGGTTATTTGGTGAGTTTTCGCTGGACTTTTGTTTTGAGAGCCGTTTGACGTGGAATACGCGGCGATGAGGAAGGGTGAAGCCCCAGATGAGATCACGCAACTCAAGTGGTAGGTTGTTCAAGTCGAGATGACGTGCTGCTGAGTTCCCATGTGATGCCATCTTGATGTATCTTGAAATCGAATTGTGAGTATTATAGAAGGTCGTTTGACGTGCGTGGGGAGCTCTGTTGTGATATGCGAATATTATATAAGCTTTGTCGCCAGGCACGGACTTATTGATCGTGTCTGCCTTGGCCAGCTGAAAGAGCCTCGTAATCACCACCGTCACCAACGAATAGGCATCAGCAATAGAACACAAAGCCGCAAATCATTTCAATCACAAGCCTATTAGATTATTTGCATCCCTGGTATCAATCCACAACGCCATACTAATATACGCCCTACGCCTGGGCTTCGTAAATGTACAAAGTGCTGTTATGTTGGTCCGGCAGTAGATAAAGCCTTAACCTCCCATCCTTGACACTAGCATCTATTGGGTTCTGCGTCAATCTCACCCTCAATTTACTCTCCAACTCAATTGGTACTTCCGCCAGAGGAATCATGGTATGCACATCTACGAGCGCAATACCGCCAAGATTGTAGCCGCCGATTGTTGCGACGCCTGAGCAGAGCATTACACTCTTTCCATTGTAGAATCCACTATGGCCAAGCCATTTGCAGTCTTGGTAATCAATGAAGTGACTTGGATTTCGCACGACCCTCTCTGGCCTGGGTGCTGCATCGCATCCTGTCTCGACGCTCTTGAGATCCCATGTTGAAGCCTCTCTACTCCCCCAATTGAGTGCTGTGATTAGATTATCGCGAGTATTGTGTACAATGCCGCCGAGGTGATCGTTGTAATTTATAACACGCTCCGGTATCAAAGTTTCTGGGTCCGTTCGATATATGTATGCAGTGCTGTTTGGGCGATACTGCGCGATGGTCCCCCAGATATACTGGCCATCATAGTCAATTCCTCCATTGTGATATTCGTCCTCACCCTCTTTTGTTATAGTCGCATCAGCTAGTAACTTCCCCTTGCTATCGTACACCATTAGATGAGCCCGACCCGCCCCAGCCGTCCTGTCTGTCCCATTGATGATCTTTCCATACTTCTCAGTCGGCTCAGTCCAATGGCCCGAACTAACGACATAGCGATCATCGCCTAAGCGCACTATACCTTCTGGCTCAAACGTGTCGCCTTCAAAGGTGATATTGGCGATAGTCTTCCAAACAGTCGACCGACTCAGTTTCTGAAAAGCGTGAATGATATCAGGGCCATCTGAAGCTGCGTGGGGTAACAGTAGTGGAGTAGAAGCCAGCGGGCCATCAGTATAAAAGGTGATATTCCGCGCCATAGCCAAAGCTGGACAAACGGCAATTGAACTTGTAAGTTTCATGTCTGTTGCTCCAAGGTTGAAAAGAAAATGTATTTGAGGAGCGATCATAAAGATTGTCAAGAGAAAAAGGAGTGGTAAAGCAACTTTACATGACAGGCTGGAACACCATGGCGTTCCCTTCGTCGTAACGCCACGCCAAACATCAACATCTTGCTCGTCATCATTATGCATGCTCGATGCCAAAAGCCAGTAAATGAATGTGAGTGAGAGTCGCAGCTGTAGTTGTTGCTGTTGCTGTTGGTGTAAAAGGGAGATGGAAGCTTCTTAAATTAGACCAACCCGATAGTTCGGCGCTATCACGTGGGGCCGCTGATCCTCCCCCGGCAGTTGTAGGTTTCCCGAAGATCCCGGGTTTAGCGAGGATCCACATTCGGGGTCTTTGAGACCGGACAAGGACAACCCGGGATCATTTACCGTCGGAGTACGCAGGACTAATAAGGTCTCTATTATACGACTAAGCTATCATAAAACTTTCGTATACTAGCATGGAAACACACTTTGAGATATCGAATACTTTACGCATACCGATTATCTTCTCATAGAGATGCACTTCCATCCCTCTTAGCCAGCAGGAACTCAAGCTCAACCAACCACGGATACTTTGCAGGATCCCCTTCAACCCCTTGAACGGCCGCATTAACAAACAGCGCATGAAAACCGCACACAATAGGAAACTCATACCCCTCGCAATGCTGCGTACGAATGACTCTTTCCCTCCTATACTCCCTCCTCCTATCTTCCTTCCCCTCAATCGTCGCTACTGAATCGAACCTCGACAGTTTAAGTCTAGCCAACGAATCTATAATGTAATAGCCCTGGTTCTCAACAGCGGTAGAGTTCGACGGAAAGTCAGGCGTCGGGCGTCGCTATTGCACCAGCTTTGCGCCCCAGGCCTCGTGGACGTGGCCGAAGCAGTGCATCAGGGGTGGGCGATTTCCTGGAAGAGACCTGGACATCCGAGGCGCTCTTTGTAGAATGACATGTCGAGGATACCTTGTGGGGGTCCATGGGTAATGACGATGTCGGCTGATGGATCAATGTGCCAGTAATCGCCGAGGTAGGGGAGATATTGAAACCCCGAGTCGTTTGTAGATGGTGCGTATGGGCTTGCAAATACCGTCAGATGTGCCCCGTTTGCGAGACCAAAATGATGAACACCCTCGTCCAGAAAAATAATCCCATCATCCGCAGCATTATTAAGTATTTTTTTCTTGCTTGTCCAAAGATCCCACATTCTCGATTTACCAACTTTCGTTCAAGTGGTCCAGCCTCAGCGATCTTCCTCTCGAAGACAGGCGTATCGAGGGTAAAATCACGGTTACCCGCAATGACAAGCTTTAGCGGAGCATCAAGTCGTTTAAGAAAGCGAAGCGTTGCTCGAAATTCATTGGTTTTGGTTTCATCTGTGAGATCGCCGCAGTGAATACCGACGTCAGCGGGATCTGGGGGTCTCCTGAAGTCTTCATTTCCTTGTGTGTCGGATATGACAAGGAACCGTGTTTTGACTGTTAGTTTGGCCATGGTTGGAGATGTTGCGTATGTTGTCTCATAAAGAAAATGTTGAGATGGCGACTGAGATAAGGTGGGATTATATAGTTTACGACAAAGCTTGTGTCTTACTGGCCTGAATGTCTTCTGAAGGTATATTGTGTAAACCGACCAAAGCATGATCTAGGTTTTCCAATATAGAGTTCAGAAATAGCCTCAAACTCTCGACTCGAAACTTCAGTCTCTCAGATACTCCTGCAAGATAATTTCCATTCTTAATTTCCCTCCACATTCACATGTTCCATAGCCTCCAACGCTCTCCTCGCCGCTTCGCGAGTCTCCAAAGGAAGTTCCCCCATCTCAGAAATCTCGTTCCATCTGTCCATGAAGAAAACCCATACACCCCCTGGCGTATGATCCTCTTTACGTCTTATGAGACACTGACCGCTGTGGGCACGCTTGCTGTGTACATCCTTGCCATCTGGATCGCCCTGCATAAGACAGAACATCTCGCGAGCTGCAAACATAAACAACTGCGCTGCTGCCTCAACACAGCCTGAGTCAAGCGCGTCGTCTTTCTTCTGCAGGTCGGTCATCGCGACAGAAGCGGCTCTGTCAAGCGCAGCGCCCTGCGTTGAGAGAGTCTCGTCGCCTGTGGCAGCAAGGCGAGCGGTGTAAGCATTAGCACTGATGCAGTTCTCTCGACGCTTCATGTGTTCTTCTAGCCCATGCTTTTCGAGTTTGTAGCTTGCGAAATAGTCTTTAATCTGATTAGCAGAGGTTCATTGGTGATATTGATGGGGGTAATGGACAATTTTGTTTATCGGCCGCGTCTGAAGGCCACCAGCTGAGTTCTCGCCAGTAGTACCCATCATCGAAGTCAAAATGTTCTTGGTCCTCATCTTGCGGTAGTTCTTCTCGTGGTAAAGTCTGGATGTGCTGTAGGATAGAAATGATGGTGGGCTGTGCGGTTGGTATACCAACGGCAGTATCGTTCAGTAGTGTCCAAAGTCCACAAAGTCTCTGCTGTAACTCAACAGAGGACGATGCAGTCGATGGGAATCTCTTCAGTATCTCCACGGTTTCTTCTATTCTTAGATAACCCTCGATGCATGTTTTCAAGGCATTGATCTGCTCATCTGTCATACGATAGGTCATGAAAATACGAACTTGGTCGTCGTCGAAGAATTTCTGCGCCATCTTCGTAGATTTATTTAGAGGGTCAAAGATTAGATATTACAATGAGGTTGACGAGAACCGTTGCGAGAGTTGAAAACAGTAAACCCTGGGTTTCAAAGAAGGTATCATGGGACCAAGACTGACGTCACTTAATGTAAGCAGTCACAAGGTCTCCAAACTCTCTAACTAGTATCCATTAAATGTAGGAATCTGAGTGAATGATAAGTCCTATCTATTCGTGACTCCATTTGTTTAGATGAAAGAGCAGCTTCATGTAAGTTGTGTCTTGATTCCACTCTGGGATACCTTGTTGATATAGCTATCAGAGTCGCTGGCGAGACGCAATTGAATCCGTCTACCACTAATTGCTATCATTATATCATTTACAGAGGTTTTTATCTCGCTATGGTATTCTAGACACTATGGTAATAGAATATACGCTTCTCTAATCCCTTCCGAGTTACCCTAGGATATTATGTATTTCACATACTGTCTCCGCCTAGAAAACAGTCCTCAAAGTGACAAGTCTTTATTTAGTCAAAGCTCGCGCAGTATTAGGCATCTTATACCTACAATATCCTCATATTCTCTTTCCAGATAGTAGCAATCGAATTTGCCTAGAGGAGGAAGATCAGGAGGGTCATGGGGACGAAGAGACTATTTTTCAGTTCCCAATTTCGAGACCTCCATCACATACCCAGAGAGTTCCTCACCAAACTTTATGGATTATCAAATAGAATTGTAAGTCTAGATCAGCTATACTAAAAAGCGGAAAAGTTGTGTTTTTGAGCGGATGAAAATAGACCGTCAATTATGTCAAGAGACAGACTGCGATGTTACTCCCAACGGACAAACGTTGTTAGCTTGAAGATTACGTTATTCATATCAGACATGTCGAATACTTTGGTTACATTGATCTGAAACGAGAAAAGAGATATCTATATTAAGTACGTTTCTTAGATCGCAAGGAGATAACGACCTAACCCCTCATCATCAGACAGACTGCAAGCAACTCCGCAAAAGCGCAATAAACGAACATGTTCGAACAGAAAAGAACGGGGGCCGGCCATCCACATCACATATGCATTTTATTCCGTCCAAGGGTTCTCCCACCATCTTTGGTGCATCTCACCAATCACACATGCATCTCTGCTACAGCCAACATCGGTTGGCCAGTTCTCGCAGCCCGCGAGGCTGATCTCATTGCAGCCAACTGTCTCGCATCTGCGTGTTGGCGCTCAATTGAGGCTTGTGACGATGAAATGGGTCCGGCCCCCGGCCTGAAAATGGGAGAATGAGTTGGGGGTGATAATATGGGCTTTCATACTATGGCTCGATGGATATATAAACTACTTCAATGTCGTCAATTGACAGTTCCCTCTTCACGCCAATGCTGATTGCTACTCTGGTGCCAGAGATAGAGAGCAATCCATAACCGCTTGTTATCTTTTCATCAATGTTCCCAGTTCAATCCGACTACACTACCTCGCAATCTTTGCAGATTTCCACCATGGAGATGGATTTCAGTCATTTTGACATAGACAGAGATTTCCCTGTAGATGGTACGACATATTTTACACCGAGCATGAGATAAATACTGACTCACCACCAGAGCTCAGGCTCATGATGGACGCTTTGGAGTGGGAAACTCAACACGACTCAGGAAGTTATTCTTCCCCCGATTCTTACACCCAAGAATTCCAGAACTACATTCATTATCCTTCCCAAGAACCCAATTATACGGGTTCTCCTGTTCATACCAACTATGAGCTTAATGGCGGATACCAGTCCCAAGCTTATACCAACAACCCTTCAACCATCACTCCCAGGCCTCAGCGTTAGTCTGGGAGTTATGCACGTAGTTCTGAGCCGGATCATCAATATAGTGGACTGGCCGACCTACAAGCGGGACTGTCGATGGATAGCAGCGGTTCGGACGGTGGTGGGACTAATGGGGAGGTTACTGGTAGGCCACGCACCCTTAATTATATACCCACGGATGTGTGTACTTACAAGATCTAGCCGAGGGCTACAAACAATGCTGTGGCCGATCATGGAAGCTAGGAGCAAAATACAAGTAAGTCCCATCCCAACTTTAAATCTCTCTTCTAACTCAAAACAGAAAACACTACAATCGCTGCCACAACCGTAGATTCAAATGTGCATTCTACGAAGACTGCCAGTACGATGCAGGAGAGCGAAAGGATTTACACAGACACAGTTGGGTGTATCATGAGGCATATGCGAAGGACAACAACATCCCCGATCTACAAGGAGAGTGTCAAGCTTGTGGGAAGAGGTTTGGTCGGAAGGACCGTGTCTCTCGGCATCTTTCACGGTCTTCTTCATGCCGTGAGAAACTGGAGCTTAAGGACAAGTCCTAGGTCCTTGCGACATGAAGGAAACCGTGAAGGATGCCGAGGAATGTGGTTTGTTTGACTTTACTGTTATAGTCACTCGTGTTGGTTATTTGAGATTTTTTTTTTGTGTTTCTATTCTTTTGTTTTCTGTATACCACGCGCAATAGTGTTTTTAGTTCCTTACAGTCGGTCTTTTGTTATGATACCGCCCCAGTCAATTCTACCATTTTGATACAGACGTCTCTTCTCGTTAGTCTCAGACATTTCCAAAGACATTCTTCCAATCAATAGCCTACCAAATGATATTCTCCCACTTCTCCCGCTTGTTGTCCTTTTCAGTCTCCTCCTTCGGTACAGCACTCTTAACAGGCTTAGGTAGATCTTTAAGATACTCCACCAGCAACTTGGGATGAAGAGCCACGCCTTCAAGTTTCTTCTCCAACTCCTCCTGCTGTGAGCTCTCGATGATTTCTCGAATCTTTGTAGAGCTTGGTGCATTGGCAGGTCGTCGCTCCAGGTTGCAGGGGAGGAATCTGACAGTGCCCTTCTTTTTAGCTCGCTGTTGACGACAAACGTAGATAGCATTCAGCTTGTTAAAGATTTTGGCCAACTCAGCTTGCACAACTTGCTCAATATCAGCTTCTTCCGCTTCATGACCTGGAATGGGGATCTTACCTGATGCCTGTTGGCCACTGAGATTGGCTCGAATCTGCTGCTCAATTCGAATTCGGTCGTAGTTCAGCTTCGCCCAAGGTGAACAGCCAGCAAGTTGTCTGAGAGTGTTTGGATAGCGAAAGTCGACAGGTCGTGAGATATCGCTTGTGATTGCGTCAGGACAGTCCCAGCACTCGGAGTTGTATCCGCCATCACCAGTGATGGCATCTGGGCCGCAGAGCATGGTGAACTCGAGGTCAATACGGTCCTTTCTCAACTCTTTGATGAGATTGGCGCGGAAGTTAGCCCAGCTAACTTCGGTGTTGTCATAAACCCATGCCCAGTCCACAGGGATTCCATTGCCACGCCAAAGAGCTGCTCGCTTCTCGCGAGGGAGGATGATGGCGCTGTTCTTGTTTTCCATCTTCATCTCAAGACGTTCATCGTCAGTCACAACGATGATAGCTGCGATGATGTTGAGGTCATCTCCTGCGTTCTCGAAGACATGCTTAAGTAGGTTGAGATGTCCTTGATGAGGTGGATTGAACGATCCCGGAAACAACAGGATGCGGTTCACGCCACGAGGTCTAAGAAGAGGCGGGTTTTTTGCAGTCGCATTGTTGAAGGGGCGATCAGATGGCATACAAGCCTTCAGATGAGTGGGCTGAAGCCGTTCGATGTAGTTTGCGAGGCGTCTGGAAGACATTGTTGTTTCGTGAGACCTGCTTTGCGGTTGTGCAGGAGATAGATGGCTGTAAGAGGGATGCGGGCATTATATAAAAGGTGCACGGTAGCTACTGGTGAGTTGAGTGAATGAACTGGTGAACATGGACAGACTCATAGAAGCGGCTCATGGCGCCGGCTGTGAGTGACAGTGGTCGTCAGCATAAGAACAGACGTTGCTAGTAATTGTAGCTCATACTAGTGATAAATGAATCACATACAGCTCCCACCAGGTGTTCCTCCTATAGCTAGCACCTATATACCCTTGGTTCACTTCTCTATCGAATTGGCATATATAACACCGGGATAAAGTAGGATGGACTTTGTAAGATATTCAAGGATAAACATGTGGTGAGCTGTGGAAAAGGTGATGCCGGGATAAATCGCAATTTATCCAGCTTTGACGTTTTCGAATCAAGACTTTCACAGATTCAGTATCTCAACGAATCCACTTGTTCTGCGAACGCTCACCTTGATGCCATGGAATGAATCTTGACCCAAATGTTCGGCACGAACAACTCAGGCGGCTACGAATCGCTGAATAGCATAACACGGGGTTATTGACAAGAGGTATCCGTGGTATATAGTATATGATCTTGGGATATAGAATTATAGTACGAGACTTGGAGATATATTATAAAGACGCGGGTAATGTTGGAATCGAGAAGTCTCACTGGTTGTCAAAGGGGTGTCATAAGAAATCTCCGCTCCCCTTGATTTCTCACTAGAATCTCTATTATTTCTAAAATCTATAATAAAATAAGAAATGATATTATAAAGAAAAAATAACTTGTATGTAGTATTTTAAAGGCTATCATATGTAATAGAGTTTTAAAATGAGATAAATAATTCTACTTGTATTTTAATTTTAGTTTTAAAGATGGAAGTTATATTTTATAACTATGAGAGCTATCTTAATAGAACTAAATAAAGTGCATAAGAAACAATAAGCTTATATAAGTGTTATTTAAAGAATTCTCTATCTTATGTTATTTTAATTATATTTATATAGCTTATAATCGAAGAGAAGAAAATAACCAAGACCGGCTGTTTCTTGTGGTACCCTGTTGTTCTTGACTTGTTTTAGGGTAAGCGTGATTCCAAATCGCAGCATCTCTGTGAGACATGAACAGGGGAGCAACTCGAGGCTCTAAATATAGATACTTCTATAATAATGCACAAGATCTAGTGTTCAAGCGATAAACAGAATCAAGTATTCTAATATCCTAAGTTTACTTTGAATGTGCATGGGTTTAGTTGATTTCAGCCGTCCAAACTCCCTTGTAAGCCATGGTGTTTTTCGGTGTATTAGTTTCTATGACAAGCCCTCAGTCGATCATAACAAACGGTCGCGGAGCCCTGTCGATATCTGAATCAAGCACGGAGATGGTTCGTCAATTAGAAGGGAAAGCCGCAGGCACAGCTGCATGGATCGACACCACACAAACACCACCTACTTTTTTCCATACTGTACTGTATGCGCACAACATGACATGCAAAGACGATGAGAATCGGATAGATGCAGAAAAACTGAGATTTCTGCTCAAAAGCGTTAAATCTTACATCATAGGAAAAGAATACTATGTAGATACTGCATGTACTCCGTACGTACATGCATCTTTGGGGACATCTGTCTGTTATGCGGAAGTACGGTCAGCCATGCCGGAGAATCTTGAAGTCAAAGGCGGTGAAATAAACAGCAAAAAGAAAAGAAAGCATAGTAATTAGTGATTACGACAGAGAAAAAAGGGTTTGTCCCGCTCAATTTCGCTGTGCCATAAATGGAAACAGGCCAGGGGTGATTGGATGCCGACATGCCCAGCTCGCAGCGCAAAAAAGGATATGTATGGGGTAACGTCACTCGAAGTCATTGGCAAAAAGAAAAGAGAAACATGGAATGACATTGGGGAAGAACAAAGGCTTGCTGCTAGTATCGATCTCCCACCGACGGGAATCTTACCCGTGAGCGGGAAGCAGGTCTTGAAGCATGGTTGCTTATGCTCCAAGTTGTGGTTTTTCTATACCCGTGCACGCACATCACAGCAATAAAGAAGCTGACAGAATGAGACCCCGTCTCGGGAACGTAGAGGAGAAGACAACAAAAGATGGGAACGGGTGTGGAACACATGACCCCTGCTTGTTGGAGGGTGTTTTTGGCTCTGCTCCCATTCGTCGAGAGGAGGAACAAGCAGCCACGGCAGACAAGGCTTGGGGGCGCGAACTGGACTGGGGGGGTCTAGTTTTTAGCCCGAAAGCTTTTTGTTGGAGATTTCCGCTGTCTCTGGCGTCATGGGCATGATGGAGCGCATGAGGGAGAGGAAGAGAAGATGAAGGCGCCGTTTGTGTGGACTAGGGGTTTTTGATTGTAGGTTTCCTGGTGATGGAAGCTGTTGGCGCGAGGAGAGACGGTATTTCGGACCAAATGAAAGGTAATGACACGGTAGCTGAGCTTGTCGCAACCTTGAGATCTTCCAGCTCACAGCTTCAGCTTCGACCAGCTCCCGGGTCAGCTGTTGTGCAGTCGAGGAACCGGTAGCGGTAGACATGGATGGCTGTTTAACGAACAGCATAGGAACTCCCGTCTTCCGCGGGGCCATCGTTCCGTCCCATTCCCAGATAACTTGCATCCAAGCCCAAGCCCAAGCCCAAGTTCCAACAGCAACAGGGTCTTTGCTCATCGTTTGTGTGTGTGTGTGTCACTCGCTCATCCATGTCTCACTACCCACTTAGCGCCCACCGCTTCCCTTCTCCCCTCCCC